>DWDT01002190.1:0-14185 GCA_018245595.1 Microceris scylla | reverse complement strand
ATGACAAAGTGAAGAATTATAAAAATTTGATCATTCATCATAAATGTACACTGTCTAGATATCTGATATTTTATACTTAGTACCTTTAATACTATTGCATCCTAGTATTATTTTTACAGTAATGTAATACATATACATAATATTTATTAAATTATTAAGCCCATACTACTTCCTCTTGTTTGCAGTAATTTGATGGTAGTTAAGAGGCTGAAGGGTTTTAATTTCATTAACGTCAGTAGCGTACGTAACTCATGTTAGGAAGAAATAACTGTTTTAATAGGTAATGGGCGAGGATCGGCAACAGTGACTTTCGTGTATCAAATGTTCGACAGTTTCTTTCTACTATATAGTCAAGACTAAACTCTCTACTAAACTAAACTACTCTACTAAATAGTACTATATAAGTATAATAGTCTATTTCGATTTCGTTTTCTTCATCGTCTAGGATTACTTGGGAGAGAATGCTATTAGATATAAAAGGCGCCGTTTTCCCCCCTAGTTTAAGTGGTTATATAAGAATAAATAAATTAATAACTGTTGCATATAATTAAGTAGCTTTCGTGTTAACGCCAACTGTATTTGATTCTATTCTATTAGTTGTCTGTCTTTCCATAAATTCTATACACAAAAATTACATTAACACGACATATCCTTATTTCCAACTAGATACCATTGTTATAATCATGATCAATAAATATAAACACTTACAAGGCGATGTTTTTAAAATAATCTCAAGTAATCTAGTAGATAGCAACATTGCTCAGACATCAGCCAGTCTATTATTTAGATGACAGAGTTGACCGCATCCCGTTGCATTGATGGCAGTTTTTACAACTCAGTCTGTAAACATTGTCGTCATAAAGAAAATGAAGGCTTTCTCTCTGGATGCGGGAACCAGCATTATGTGATCAGATTAATAATAGTTATAATACTATATAAATATAATGCTATATATACGGTAATGCTATTAATAATTATAGCAGTTGTTTATAGATTATTGAGCTAATTTCGATATGAAGAGAGCGGTTTGTGTTTATGACTCTGAATGGCTAAGTACGCGGTTGAAGACATCTTCTGGTGTTACATTAAGATTACTTGATGACCTTTCTGTTGCAAAACTTAAAGTTATTACATGTTACCACATCATTTAGTTCCTAATGCGTCATGTATCTTTAAAATATGAGTAGATTCCCCATATATTACTGGCATGTTTGTTGAAAGCGTAACCTAAAATAGGGTCCAAAATATTCGTCATTATTAATAGATAGCTCTAGTTACTTCAATTTATGCGGAGAGCCTGTTTCATAATTCTGATATGAAATGTTAAATAATATATGCTTAAACATTTTTCGCAACACAGTTGTTACTCTTCTTAATATTTGCTTTACTCTGTGTTCTTTGCACACAACGATTTATAATCTTCTCACTTACATGTTACCTGAATCATAGTTTACTTGATAACAACCATTTTATGTATAACTCCTTGCTTGTTACTAACATTGTTGTATTTGTTGCCACATTATGTTGTCTGGTCACTTGTAACTTTACTAAACTGGTATAATTGGCATCATAAACGCTTTAATTGTTCAACTGCTGGACCACGGGTCGCCTCTCAGAACGGGAAGGGCTAATGCTATAGTCTACGCGCTCGATAAATACACTTTATTTTAAGACATTTTTATATCATGTGTGAACACTGTAAGGCCATAGCGTGCCGCGTTAGCGAAGTGCGAATTTACAAAACTAAATCACAGATATGTATGTAGATTGTATCAGCGTATTATTTTGAGATATACTCTCTTAAACATATAATGTAAGAAGCACTTACCCATCGAGAAAAAATGGCGAATAAATAATGCCGATTAAAATATACAATTTATAAAGAAATTTACTTCATACCTGTTCAATTTTAATAATTCTTTTAACTTTTTCGATCCAGTTCAGTAAAAAAAAGAACTTTTTAGGCGTAAAAACGTTAACTGGCCTACTTACCAGATGCGAGGCGGGTTTTTGACTTTATTAAACAAAAAGAAAGGTAACATAATAAGCTTAAAATGAACGCGTCCTGTTATTCGATGCTCCGTACTTTTCATGCTTGGTTTGTTGGTGATGCCCCAAATTAAGCACGCTGGACCAAATCTTGTCACTACAACATTGAGGAATGCTGACGGGAAAACCTACTGTTAATATATCTATCAGGGATAACACAGTACGCTTATTGTATTTGGAAGTATTTGTTTTTCATAACATCATGCATGTTCTTCGCTGACTGGGTAGGCAGAGGAGTGAAACTGCGATATTTCAGCTGTACAGCATAGAGGTACAAAAAGCGGATTCAATGTTACGAGCATTTTCTGGCAGGCAAACTTCAAGCAAAGTACATAGGAGTATACGAAGAACAAAACATGTTAACATTGTTATTTAGACGGGAGTGTGCTCCACTTCTCTGCTTATATCTTCGCGGATTATAAGTTCGATGTTACGTTTTTTAAAAGACACGTTGGGTTCTTACGAGGCACTCACTTTCTTCAGAAGCACGTTAAGTCTGTAAAGATACAGATTAATGGCGATACGTGTGCTCTGTCTACCCCGTGAGGGTATGTATCTATGTATAAAATTCAAGTCGTAATTTATAAGAACCATAGACAATCTAGCAATGTCTATGATGTAACATTACCATAAACTATTGCGGAGTCAGGTCACCGTTTCTGACCGCCCGTGCTTCATACATTAGCATAGCGTCACTTGTATCGTGCTAGATCTTAATATGTGTTCACATCTGCAGCTGTATAACTGATGCTGCAGAGGTCCATAGGTGACGGTGACCATTTACCACCAGGTGGCGCGTCTACCTCTGGGTCATGTCTTTTAATATAAAAAATATGTAATAAATAATTTTTGTCATTATGAAGTTACATCCTCAATAACTGAATAAGATTTGTATGAAACTAAAAGAAATTTTGTCCTTATAAATCATGTACTGTACGTGTACATCGTTATAAATCATGAGATTTATAACGATGCTAAAGATATTATTATATTCCAAAATATTTAATATTCAATATTTCGGAAAAATGCGTGTAGTTGTATTGATTTTTATCATTTACATTTCTTTGTATTGCATCAAAGAAACGCAAGAAAAAAACTAATTATTTAAATTATTTATTTCAGTATTGCCATTTATTTAAACACGTAGACGACTACCAATATTAGTAAAGTGAAGTGTCTGCAATTGACGTGCCTCGCGCGCTGTGTTAGAACGCAGGTGGGACTGTAGCATTAAATAATACATTACGTTACCCCAAACAAAATTGTCACTGCCATTACGCGGAGCTATAATCGTTCTCGGGCACATATCAACCGAGTGTAAAGCTGGGCTCACATATGATTTAGTAACAGTAAAGTTTAAAAGGTTGTACTCATATAAAGTCATTGTTGTGTAGAGAGCATATATGAAACATGAGTAATGTGTGCATAAAAATTGTGAATCAAAATAAGGTTATATTATTGGTCTTATAATTCCTACTGGGTTTCTTAGGAATCTGATGGTATGTAATAAATTGAGTTGAATAAAAACTAAGCTCAGAATTACCACTAATTATAATTATTTAGGTTGTTGTACATATTACTGTATAATCACGGCAGGCCGCTTACAATGAGCCCCGTATGAGCAATATCTTTTTTCATACAAATCTGCCATGCTTCTGCATTCACCAACATCCCCAGTAACTGCCATATTGGTCAAGATAAGCGAGTTTTGGTTTTCTTTAACACCTGCATTCATTAACATTCGCATAATACATTTATACGGACATTCTTTCACTTGACATATGTAGAACACGCAGTACAAATTAAGCACGGCAACATGTAAGCCCAGCTTGTGTGTAGCGCAGTGGGTTACGCTCGTAAAACAGCGGGCTAACACGAGCGAAACAGGTGCGGTCCCACTAGTTAGTGAGCGGGTTTTTGCGAGTTTTTCACGTTTTTTCCAACAACTGCATATCAACGTGCCCACTAGAACACCTTCCACTCATACTATCTATTAAAAAGTTAAATATCCGTATGTTTATAGTGTATAATTATAGAGATTTAAATATATTATTAAATGAAAATATTAAGCGTATTATTAAAATTATTTATTACTGTGGTTTTTTTTTAAATATATACGAGTAGTTTGTGGACCAAAACGCCCCTGAGCGGTTGAAGGTTATTGACATTCAAAAGACGTATTATAAATCAATTGATTAAAAGAATTGTCTTTTTAATACACTACATAAAATATAACTTGATGTAACTTAAATAGCCAGTTTTAAAACGAACATACTTATTCAACGAACTAATAATGGAAATTACTAAACGACAATAAAATTGTTTATCACAGGATTAGACACATTGAACAGGTATCGATTTTTCTTCTAGTTTTTTTTTTGTTAATTCCTCCGTAACGTCAGTTACCGTAAACATTTAAAGATAACAGAGTGGGGTTTATATTTTTATACGCAGCATGTACATATATGTACATATAGATACATAAACATCGTCGTGTTAGTCAACTAGTACATATTATATACTCGTTCAAACCGCGATAAAACGGCTGAACGGGTAGCATATAACTCGTTTACAGTATCACTCACTTAACGATATCGGTACGACCTATATATGAGCGGTGTTTCGACTGGCGATAATTTTCGTAACACTTTACATATTACACTTTATAACGTAGCACAACATCACGCTTGTTGTTCTCCGAAGGAGTAGACAGAGAATCATAGTACACTGCTAGGATTCACCAGTTATATCATACGTCCCACCAAGGAGTATTTAGCCTACACCGGTCACAGATGATATGATAATTAAAATGTTAATCTGTTTCTTTTGTTCAATGATATTAAATACAAGCGTACGTCGCACAAGTTTGTCTATTAGCGAAAATAGTATCAAAAAGCATCAAAAGATAAAACACGACACCGCAATAACGCTTTATATAATTTAAGGTTTATGTACAAAATGTCATACTAAGCAGCTAAGGCTTTAAGGCTTAGTTTCAACATTAATTTGGATCGGAATAAAGAGCATAAGATATTGAACTGTGAGGGCGGGTCGTTCAAAGTGTGCTTATTATGGTAAGCATGTATTATTTAGGTGCTTCAAGACGTTATTTGTTATGGGATTTCCTTTGAATATGAATCTAAATGACTCGTCGACAAATAAAAATCTATTTCTGACAAGTCTTTCTTGGACATTGGGAAATTACTTGTTGGTATATTCTTGTGCTGAGGTATGCTTTGATCTCAAACGAGGCGTGATCAAAATAATGTACGATATATGTTTAAACGTATGAATAGTACTTTATCACGTAGGTATTTATTTAATTTTGTTTTATAATTGTTTTAATAGGTTTAGGTTAGATCCCTTTAGCTTAGTAAGCATAGATTTTCTCTTAATTTACCCTGATAATATTGATCAGATGGCAACAAAATTTAATGTTATCTGTTGTCTGTTGACTTATACTATAATATGTTTTATAATGAAAAAAAATAAAGACTTTAAGGGTAAAATGTCACAGTCATAAATTAGATTTTGTGCTATGACCACTATTTGTGTGATTTTAAGATAAATGTAAAACGAAAACAGATACTTACGAAATTGATTTTGTGTGTTCATTTGTGTGTGTTTTTATAATGTATGATATTATGATAAGCACAGAACGTAAACAGACAAGTTACAGATTCTGTGTGTGAACACTGCGTGTGACATACGTAATAAGGGTAGAGCGCGAACGTGTACCGTGAAAGTTTTAATACACTATTCTCCTATTCGAGTCATGATGGTGTTGAATAATTTGACCATTAGCGAACTGAGCCCGTACAAAAAAACATACCGACGCGCAATGAATACATATCGGTCTACTTAGCACCTTCTTATTAATTGTTAGAACGAATTGACACTTGTCGATCTTATCTCGAGAGTAAATTTTTAACACTAGTTTTTTACCGTGACTTGGCTGGTCTCTATATTTATATTATATAATTATATATATTATTATTATATACATACTTATATATGAATATGATTCTTATATTGTATATTTTTTTGGTAATTTCTTCTTTGCAGGTAAATATTGAGAAATGTCTTCTAAGTAGACTGATTTTTCTTAAGTTTCAAGCTATGTCGTCACGAACATAATATATCACTTGTTTTTCCCTGAAGGGATAGGTAGGGGGGTAGAGGAGTGTAGGACACTCCCACGATTTATCAGTTCTGTTAAAATACATATATCCCAGTATAAATTATCTATACGAAATTATCTTTACGCCTTTGACTTGGAAACATTAGGCAAACAGATTGACATTCGTATTTATAACATGAGTGTAGACTTATTCATTTGTAGATTTTTTATTTAGAATTGTTAGTCATAGCGTTGAAGGCCGGTTAGTTGTTGGGTAATACCACTTGAAAAAAATCAACGTTTGTCGAATGTAAAAGTGCCGGATGGGTTGTGTTGCGAGGTAAAAAAGTGACAAAGCCTACCAGGATAGCACGTGTGCATAAAGGGTGGCTGGTCGACATGTACCGGTCGCAGGTGTGAGCCCGGTGCGCGCCCGCCAACTGCTCGTTTTATTTGAAGACGCACTAGATAGCTCATCTGCCGTCTCGCTCTGGCACGAGCGCACATCCTGTTTTCCTTTCCGCAATACTACTTTAAATGATAGACCATTAGCGCACATAAAATATGAATTTTTCATTATAGGCCGCTCTTTTTGTCGATTTCTATTTTTATAACATCATTCTTGGATAGTAACGCGATGTAACACAGTTCTAAATTTAAAAAAAATAATTTTCAATATGTAGTAAGTATATTAAAGAGTGTTTTATTTGTTTCAGATGAACAAACGTATCGGAAATTACCAACACATGGTAACTGCGAAAATGATGAATTAACTGCTGGGACGTAACAACTACGTAACAGGTAAATAATATTATGTTTGTGTCAATATTGTTGTGGGACAGATAGCGTCACAATTAATATTTAACACGTTCTACAAAGAACGAATAAAACGTGTTGTCCGATGACGTAACTGACAGTGAAGTAAAGTGACATTGGTATTATTGAGAAATGTATAAGCATTTACGATTCTGCCATTAATATTTTTGTGGTAATCATGCTTTTATATGCCATCATGCCAGGTCGCTAACGAGATAAACAGATAGCACAGTCCAGTGCTTCTTCTATATTCATCATCACAAGCGCCCGTTTCGAAGATTTCTGATTCCCCCATCAGTCAAAATAGACCGTCAACGTAAATGAGTGTGGGTCTTCCTCAGCACCTGTACCTGCATTCGCATTATGTACCTGTTTTGTGATTTTGTCTTTAGTCATTCTCTCTACATGTCCGGGAAACTAATAGGTTACAGGTCCATTTCCTATCTATTAGCTACTCTCGTGGACAGTACATAAGAGCTTTAGGCGAAACAGGTTGAGTGTCTACGTGATACATCTGATACGATTGTACTTAGTTATCACGGCCTTGGTTTGTACGATTCGTGGGTACGTACGATTCTATAATGCGAATAGTATTCCGATTCCGATTATATATTGCGTTCGCCGAACCAACTGTACCAGGATTGCATGCAATAAAGACAATAGCCCTGCATACATTTGAGATCGCCCGCAGTCCGTGCAGGTATGGCGCTTTAAACATCGACTCAATATTCGATTATATATTTATTAACTAATCGATTATTCATTCATATAAACTATATCTAGAAATTTCCAATGGTAGCACGGAGTCTGGATATGTGCACATCTATTATGGAATAGGGTCCCACCCATGGGTCGAACGTATAACAGAACTAGAGAAACGTACGCTCTTCTTACTCCTTCGGGGAAAACAGGCGTGATTTTAAATTATGTTATTATGGGTATTAACAAAATTTACGGTTTTTAGATATAAGTGAATTTCAAACGTTATGATGTGTATTTTAGAATGGACATTAGATTTGTTTGTTAATTTGAGTTCGGTTGGAATTTTAATCGAATCGGTAATAGTTTGCGTTTATTTTCGCTTCGCAAATTATCAATGGTCTTCACCTTCTACGACGCATTCCACGCGTTGCTTTTGGTTGACTTCTTGGAGTACCCCTCAGTTTTATTAAGGATTATATTAAGGAGTGTGACATATTCAGATGGATTTTATCATCATCAGTTCTTTCGTTGTCCCAATATTGCACAAGGGTTTCCTTTGCTTCCTTCGAATTAAGTTTGAAGCGTTCCACGCTAGCCAGGCGCGGTTTGGTAGACTTCACATACCTCAAAGAACGCTACGGAGAACCAGTTTGTCAGATAATAATTGAATATTGGATTGTAATTATACATTTCTAGAAGGTGACCGAAACTTGATTGACAACACGTAACTGGCGTGTGAGTTCTTTTGTTAAACGCGGGTACAATAGTGTCAGTAAAACTGTAGGTATGTTTGGGTTTTGGTTCTTTCTGCCTACCGTACAAGGTATCTAGAGTAAGGATATAATAATTATAAAATTTGGATATTTAGAGTGATTTCATACAGTATTTAATATATTCTCATTTCTAAATGTATTCATATTTACGGCTAGATATACCGAATCTAGCGTGGCTTTCGTAGAGATGCAAGGAGAATTGCTATAAATCTTGAGACAATAGCGCGATGAGCGCGATAGGGCGGCAGGTTTCAGTAAATGTTTGAATAGTACGAATCGGCCACAATGCCGTGTTTGCTCTGGAACATCGCTTCGTTGACCGAGCTAGGGTTGCCAGCGCGCAAAATATATTTTTTTACAATTTGGTATATGTCGACACGAATTGTATATATATTCGAATGAAAAATAAACAGATTTTTATGGTGCTTCCTTTTGTAATAGAATTCAAAGAAAATCCCCATTATAATTACGAAATTTCTATTTTAGCATTTAAATGACAAAGTTACGACGTTAAAATCAATTGAACAAGTTTTATGGAGAGTTCTTTTTTGGTATAGTAGGTACTTGCTTTTTTTACGTCGGATTGTACCATCCTCAGCCTATATTTTCAAAGAAATTAATGCGCTGTGTTGTGTTATGTTTATTTTTGGTAGCAACATCCGTCGTGACACTTAACATAATACAAATCTGGTAACCCCGATTTCTAATGCTCACGAATTACCTCTAACTATAGTCGGCTTTGTGTTATTTTTTCACGAAAATCTGTTCAAGTCCTCGCTCGACAGTTAGCACTTTCATTTGTTGAATCTTTTGTAAAGACCGATGTTTGTTTTACGGGGAATTTAAATATGGAATATCGTGTACGTAGACTATAAAATGATATAACGTAAAGATTATACTTTTGAAGTTTTTTTAAATTATGAATTCAAGCTAACTTATGGAACGTACATACATCTAACATAATTAATCTTAAAGTCTGTTGCAGTTTTGTTTTGTGTCTTACCTTTGTGGGTGCAATAACAAAGAGACTCTGTTTAAAACCAGCACGAAATAAAGTAGGAAAACGAGAAGAATAAAGAGGGTATTTATAAAAACAAAACGAATTGAGATTATATCATACGATTATCTCACCGAACCATTGTTTAAATAACAGTAATTGTTCAAATGACGATGAAAATTTCATTGATTACTAAGACAACAGAAGTATCATGAATCGGCTTATAAGCGAGAGTACATAGAGCTGTGTTTAATAATAAAATACAGCTTACACACTTCTTAAGTCTATCATAGACGAAGCTATAATGTATATTATAGCAAGGCTTATCAACACGATTATGTGTTACAATACATTTTATATAGACACGGTCAATTGACAATAGAGGTAGCTATAGTAGGTGCATGTATTTATTCGCCAAAATATGTGACCAGATATACGAGTAGCAAGACATACATATCTCGGTATAGCAAGACGTACTCTTCCGTAAGTAATGACGTCAAAGGTTTATATTTATAGCATATAGAGTCTACTGTGTTTGGTTGTTTGCTATAATGTTATATAACAATATATTAACGGATATTATATTATAGCTCCGTTTGTGACGACCTTATTGCTATGAATACCTATTGTTGAAGATCTCTGACGTGGTATTTAAGGAAAAAAATATATGTGCGTACGTTGAAATGATAATGAGAAATTAATTGAAGCCTATTTTGTGCTTTGACGTAAAAAATCTATAATTTGATTTATATAATAGGAGTGGAGGAGTAATATAAATTTTTTAAGTAGATAATTTTATATTTAAACAAAATGTATTTCAACATTTTCTGCCATATAAATATAACTTCGGATTAATTTAGTATGATAGAATAATAAAATGTGTATCAAATCTCCTATTGCTGCTATTGTATTGTAAATCACATGTGTATGTATTAAGAATTATTAAGTCTTGGGCTTTGCACAAAGTTAATTTACATTTCAGTTCGTTAAAGATAAAACTGTATTATTAATAACGTGCTTTATTAATATTTATAATTGAATGATTGCATTTATTCAATGACCCAATTATACATTTTAATAAAATTAAAAATAAACCTTAATTATATTTAATAAAACCATGGTATCAATTACCAGTTTTAATACTTTTATTATTTTATTAGATTGAAAATTATTTTCGAATTAAAAGTATTTTTAAAACTTCCAATCATAACGAAATAGTGTTCTAAAAATATCACGCCAAACGCCTTAGCTCAAATAGAACCACCTGCCTGTGACTAGGAATGTATAATTGCGAAGAGATTCTGCGTATATTAATAAAATCGATTTGAGTTTTCTCTTTGTGTGGATCGTGGGAAAGAGCTAACAATAGGGAGAGAGCTCTCAGGTTCGCTGCCGTCCTGGTACGCTGTGAAGAAATCGTGAGACTCGTGGGACAGCGCATCCACTGTTACTGTTTAAATAGCTCCACTCGATCGCGTCACGGCATTCGTACCGGTTTTAAATGAACACGAAACTTTATAATGATCTCACACAATTAATTATTATTTTCATTTCTATTTATATCTGTGGTAGAATACTATAAATTCGATTTGTTCATTGATCGTACTACATAAAACAAGTCATTTGTCTAGTGTATATGGATATTCGTTGCAATATGTTTATTGCAAAACGTTTATTGCAATACCTATAGTTATATCCTTAATATTGCTGTTATTTTAAAAAGCAAAAAATATCGAAGTAAATATACATATTCATATATTCTGCGTATCGAATCTGAAGGTGTACCAAAAGATATAAAAATATGCACTATTAAAATGAGATAGTTCTCGAATTTCGATGCTATGACATCAATAAACACTGTTAATATATACGTAGCTGTTAATTGATTATGAAACGGAATGTACGTTGTGAATTATTTCATAATAAAACTTCTTAACGGTGTCTTGACCGTTCATATTTAAATGTAGAATCTTCTCAGTGCCCTCGTTAAGCGAATTGCATTCTGTAGGCGGCGGTATTGCTTAGCCCAGACCTTCGCCGACAAGCACGCCGAACTGTGAATCACCTTGTGAATACATTGCTAACAGGGTTAACTAATTTGTTTACTGCTTTTTATTTTTTAATATTGTATTATTGGCATTAAGATAGCTTCGATTAAAACTGTATTGCGCGGTTTTGCGCGGGTTAAATAGTTGGTCAGGTTTTAGTGTAAATGACAAATATTTTATCGAATTCATTTTTTAATATCGGACTCCGTTTTAAATATTAATTATATATATAGATAATCATAATTACAATAATTTAGTTGTTCAGTTGTCACCCTGAAGTTTTGGAGAACAATCGCAGGGATACAAATACTCAGTACTGTCTTATGTGCATTTTTAAGACGTAATTTCTCTGCCTAACACAGTGAATAAAGATATCTTCAGGAACTCTGCATACCTCAAGTGCGTACTTCATAATGGTTTTAAGGCGCGTTAAGTCTGTCAATCCGTATTAAACCAGCATGGTAGTCGGTGAATTAAACTTTTTTTCTAAACCAAAATACAACACCTAAGTATCACCTAATAAATATAACTCCGATTATTCGTAGTTATTATAAATTAATTACATATTATGTTACGAAGAAGTTGTCATTTTAATGAATTAAAAGAATAGAAACATACATTAGATACAAACAAATTAGTTTAGATGTATCTAAGCACCAACCTGCCACTATCCTGCATACATACATTAGCATCCTAAACGGGCTCTAAGTCGGCCGTGAACTTCGTGTGAACGAACGAACGAACGCAGTGAACTAGTGTGAACGAACTCATTTAGGAGTCAAAATGGTGTCTCAATCGCTCGTTTCGTTCACAGACGTGACTCCCGCGCTCTTCGCGCCTTGTTGCCAATATTTTCTCGCTCTTCCAATCGTATATCGGCTTCGACAGCATCGGCTGTGACCCCGGGTCTCGCTGGTCACGATGGCCCAGCACGCGCCGTGCCCAAGTAATGCCACTGTCAAAACAAACATTAAGCGATGGTCTCAGTTTCATATATTTAATTGCGTTGTGTAATTTCATTTCCATTTGGAAATAATGATTTAGTTATTTGGGAAATTAAAGACTGTTAGGATTTAATTGTGTATTACGCGAGACAGGCTCATGCGAGATGTAGTGAAGTGATGTTTTTGAAATTGTGGTAATATTTTTGGGTACTGAGCTGAAATAACTGGTTCAGAGTATCATTAGAGAGACAATCCACGTCAACGTTAAGTGACATGGCGGTAAATGCGATTATATGTAGTAACTATGGAAATTAATTATAATCAATAAGTACATTTTAAGTCATTATATATGTAGTTACGCCAGTTCTTTTACCGGGTAGACAGTACGCACTGAGTGCCAAAAATATCCATAATTAAAAACCTTTTTCCTTTTACCTTCATCAAATCTCATTGATGTCAAATAACGATGCCATTAATTAATAGCGTCGAAAGATTAACGTCTACTAGAAACGGCGGGAATAATTTATATGGGAAATGTATTAACAATTCGCACCACAACATCGATCGTTCGTCTCTGGCGCTTCTCAGGGCTGTTGCAACGTCTATAAAATATAGATCGTTCGGAGCAACATCTGACCGCGTTCACACGGTGCCGGGAGAAGATTACGGCCAAGTGTTCTCAAACGGAGTGATTGATGCCCGAATGTGCTCGCCTGCCTTTGCTTAGAATAAACGAATAAACGGATTAGATGCCTCTTTGTGCATTCCGTGTTTTGTTTCTGCGCGAAATAAACGCTGGCGTCCTCTTGTGCTGTTCAGTCTGAGCTGTGATAAATGATTTTTTTTGAACGTTATTAAGCGGTCTAGGTTTCTTAATAAATCCAATTTCATATATTGAAAACTGATATGGTATCATCATGCCAGGTTTTTTACTGGGTAGGCGGATAGAAGTTTAATATAAAAAGATGTTCAACAGGCCCACCTTCTATTTATTACATGTGAAGTATAAAATAACTGGTGAACAGTGGAATTGCTTACTCATCTGACAATCCGTTCGCGGAAATATAGGCGTGGTGTTATTATATGTTATACATAATATATAAGTTAAATATAAATGAAACATTATGTAGGAGTATAGAAATCCTGTTTTTGTTAGCGTAACAGAAATGTATTTTAGGTTACAATTCGTATTTATTAATATATAATAACATACCTAAATGACTAATTATATCAATCTTTCAAGTTTCTGAACGAAAGTAGAGTTAACGCAGTAATATGATGTCATGGTATATTATTAATATTATTAACGTTTCCAGCTAAACTGGTAATACAGGCGAAATTTTATTAGTGTAACTTTATATTTTTATCTGTAAAATTATTTAAAGCTGTATTCTATGGTTCGATAACAACTGGCAACTTTTTGATATTTCGGTAATACATTGGTGAAAAACTAAATTTTTTTAATCACCATTGTGCATTTGGCTTTGTATTTTGTCAATGTACTTAAAAATATTATAACTTCTAAAATTTTGCCGATACTAAATCTTGTAGTTGACATGAGGGGAAACGAGGTCTCCTGCAGTCTCTTCTAATATGGTAATATTTATTCTAATATAATATAGGAGTATTGATAATTTAGAATCTGCAACTTCAGGCGAATTTTCTTATAATTATTGTACAGTTTGTCATATTTTTACTATTCTGTATTATTATTTGATAGGCGGTTTTTGTATTCG
>DWDT01002189.1:0-14186 GCA_018245595.1 Microceris scylla | reverse complement strand
GCTCACTTATGTCATTTAAGGAATCTTTGTGCCAAATTTCATGTTTCTGGTCCCAACAGCATAGACAGTACGTTATCGATCAAGCTGTCAGGTTTTTCTTTTATATATATAGATTGAAGTACGTCCAAACACTAATATAGTAAGTAGCCTTCTAAATAATTTGCAAACGGATCTCGAAACATGAAACAAATTAACTTCGAACGAGACTCGCGAACGGAGCTCACGACTGACATTTGCTAAAGTGGTCATCGCTTTAGAGAATATTAGGTCTTCGCGTTGTCTATTGGGTATTGAGTACATTGTGAAATGGATACGCCAGTGTCAAATGTTGATCACAGTTAAATGTAGCTGAATTTGGTATGCTTGAATTAAATAGTAATGTTTATAACAACCATCTCCAACCCGTATGCCCAGCGTGGAGATTACGGGCATTAACCCCCTTTTGGGGAGGCCTATGTCCAGCAGTGGACTGAGATAGGCTGATCATGTATTGGTCTAATGCCGCTGGGCATATTTTTCTTATAAAGAGCGACATCACACCTTGTTCTTGCTACATTGCTTTTTACCTCAGGAATTCATTATTGCTAACTGCATCTGATTGCTAACTTATCAATTAGCCAAGTGTACTTGATTTTGAAATACAAATTTGAAATGTTAAACAAAATATCAATGCTTATGATGGTACTTCCATCAGGCTACATTGCTGCCGTCTGTTAAATAACATTGTTTATCTACTCACAATAAGAGACTCTCTGAATGGAGACCGTAAGTTTTTTATGAACCAAGTGTCACATGAGACGTAGTTTATGTAGCTAATAAATGTGACATAGATACCATGAATATGATGATCACCACGAGACACAGCGCCACGACCACCGCGAACGGCAGCAGCAGGTGCGTGTTAATGTTGAACGGTAGGTCACCGTTCACCATTATACAATATCTGCGTACGAATAAACAATTGGACTGTTAATGGTCAATGCTTTAAAAAATTAAGTATCATTTTCTTTCATTCCTATGTTTCACTGATATTTGTTTATACATATTTATGATAAAAATGTCGTCTCTTAAGTGGTTACGTATGAGCATCAAGAAATGGGAACGGTTGTTAAATAAACAATTCTGATATATTTTGATTCGTTAAATTGATTAACGTAGGACGTATATACCATTTTTCTGTCCATCGTTGAGGGATGTATTCTTTCTCCGGCCCGGCACTTATAAATAAATACTTTACCATAACTTATAATAGCTCTTCGCTGTGGGCTTCATAGGGGAATAACCGACATACCAAGATCTCATATTTAAAAAGTTTTGAGACAAAACGGAAGTGTCACAAATTATTTTAGAGGCTAGAACCGGTTGTGGTACCGAAGATAGAAGAAGAATAATAACTGATGATACCTTAGTCAGCCTGAGACTCACCCGTTGGTGAAAATGTACTGTTCAGAAAGCATAACGCCAGCGACCTCGCTAACGAACACCGAAGGGATGTCTATTCCCGTGAAGTTCTTCGCCGACATCGTCTCTGCAATTGGGGAGCAATGTATCAGGCATCTTGCCTCATTAGTGGTCCTTCAGGGACGTTGAAAATTTTTACAGGAAATATCGATTTTCTGAGGTTGTTACATAAAAAAGGCTATGTTTATTGGTTCTGGTGTTGTTACATACAAATACATTAGGTACATAATATCAAGAAATTATGGATTTGAATGTCTCATTCGGGCAGGTCTGATATATGTATTTAAATGTCATAAACGTTTCTAATTTCAAATAACTGTGTCTTTGTTATTAATTATTAAAAACGTAATAAAAATAGCTTTTTAATTAAAACTAAGAATTTATATTTTATTGACACTTCATTGATAAGCGGGCATAACAAAGGGCGAGTTTATGTCAGGTGGTATATAGTGCTTATATTCAGTACTCTACAGTGTTCATTTTTAGACGATACATTTCTCATTTCATTCATTTCCATATGTTCCATTCCAATATATCGCATTGATTACACAGTATCCGTACAAATCAGTCTTCTTCGGACCGTAAATAGCTGCTTATCTTGTTTCATTGTGCATTTTTCCTCTTACGATAAAATAGATATAGATTGTACATCACAAAATTAAAATTTATTGTTTAAATGAAAAAAATTATAAAATATACACAATTAAGAAATAAAATTTAAATGACAAAGAGAGCAATAAATATATTTGTCGTTTGTTATCAGGAATATAAATGAATGAAATCTGTATGAATATTGACCAACTTGTTTAGTAAGAGTTTAATAACTGATTAGTTTAATCAGTTATTAAACTCGTAACTAAACAAGTTGACTAAACCATAACACTAGATATACAGTGAGGAAAAAATATGACCAATCAGATCACAACGCACATACCTACATCCATCTGGACTAACCATACTATAACATCACCACGAGCCTAAGTCCACTGTTGGACCACCATCGCCACAACTTTATCGCGACCTCGCTTGCTACAGCAATATAAATTAATATAATTACAAATGCAACCTCACGCCTACAATCCCTGTAGGGGCCAGCAGAAGAGTGTTGTACACTCCCACCTTTCACCAGTCAGGTTTACGTCCCACAATGTAATACATGATGAGCCTATATAAATATCAAACATACAGACAGACATACCACAAAATCAAATAGACACTGAACTTTCATTGTTATAACGATTCACTACAATTGCAAGTGTCCGCTACTCGGGTAGCAGCGCGCAGGGTGAGCGCATCAGGAATGCACCGGGGCGAGTGCATTCTGTTATTGTTCCGGTGTTATCTGCGCCGGGGCGGCCGGACAACGGGACGATTACACGACACTTGACACTGGTGTACCACTAAAACTTCGTTTTATTACCACTCGATCGCTCGAGTATATCGATATGTTATAATGCATATATACATATAAATTGAAGTGTCTGTTTGTAATGTCAAATCGATAGCTTTTCAAGGAGTGCATGTCAAAGTATGTAGTATCGTATAAGAATAAAATTAACACATTTTTTTATTTTTGTCTGTCTGTTTGTTACGGGTTATATCCGAAACCGCTGAACCAATTTCGACGGGACTTTCACCGCACATAGCTGATGTTATGAGAAGTAATTTAGGCTATTTCTATGGTAGAAAAAGTTTTAGTGTTCCCAGCAAAATAATTAAAACCCTAAATAGTAATAAACTTACGCGGACAAAGCAGAGGGCGCATCTGGTAAAATTACATGAGAAGGAACAATAATTGTTCTTCAATAATAAGGGATAATAATCATCGTCAGTCTACTACCGTCTACTTTTGGACACAGGCTTCTCCAATAGAAGGCCAAAATAAAAGATAAATTACAAGATGAAAACAAAAAAAAAAAATGCAAAACATTCATTACATTACAGACTAGCGGACCCGGCAGACGTCGTCCTGCCCGAATAAGCAGTGTTACATTCAATATTTTATTTTAAAATGATTTCTGTATAGCTTTAACCATTAAGGATGCACACGCGACTTCTCCCCTTTTCCTAACATTTCCCTTCACTGCTCTGCTCCTATTGATTGTAGCGTGATGAAAAGTATACTACAACCAGCTCAGGAGTATGAAAAATAATTGTACCAAGTTTCGTTAAAATCCGTCGAGTAGTTTTTGTTTCTATAACGGTTATACAGACAGACAAAATTGACCTCTCCACAGATTTATTATGAGTATAGATTTAGTATCAGAAACAGAACCAACATTATATGATCGTCTAAGCTGTTAGGACTGATTAAATATGCATAAGAAATTGAACGTCTAAGACAGGTCCAAATACAGTGAAGAGTTATGCTCTAAAATGTTGGTAATAATTCCTATGTCAAACGAAATGTCAGTAGGTCGGTTATGACTGGTTCGGTAAAACGAATCGATAGGTACCTACCGACAGACATTATTTTCCATTAGAGATATTTACAATTCATATATTAATTTGAGAGCTGTGTCAACGTATAAAATTAGTGTAGGAGTGACGTAAATGTATACAAAATAGGATATTTATAAATATCACATAAAAGCTTTATAGATAACTTTTCATGAACAGGCTAATATCCAATAGTGGCGCAATGAAGGGGTCATTGATGTTGATGACGATGATGATGATTAGTTAAGTTTTAAAGGAACCATTAGAAAAAATGAATAAGTACGAATGGCATATTATAACAATATTTTGATAAAAAAATATATATTTTTAGGTCGAAAAAAAATCCACGTTTTTCAAGTTTAGACCGGAAGGACACACCGCGTGTTTATTTTAAACCAAAAATATACAAAAAATATTTCGGTAAATACGGTCCTAGTTCGGCACGAAATTTAAAAGTTAAAGCAGTATAATATATGTACATGTTACTTGCAAACGAAACCACAACGGAAAAATTGAATAAAAATATAGAACATGCGCAAAAATCCTTGTTATAAGACATTTTTCTATCACTTAGTATCCCAGGGAGACTAAGAGTCATCTATAGTGAGTAAATAGGTTAAATATTGGCTGATGGAGAAATCCGAAGCTTTCGAAGCCCATGTATGAAGAGAAAGATAATAGTTAACGACATTTCTGTAAAGACAGACACATTTGGCATTCGGTGCTCATAGCCTAATCCGCGAGCTCGTAATAGTAATAATAACGTAACATCACAATGTAATCCCCGTAGGGGTAGGCAGAGAAGTTTTGTAAACTTCCACGTTTCACCGGTTACATTTATGTCCCATAGAAAAGGTGGCGAGTCTATTGAAAATAGTAATAAAAGTAATGATTTATTTATCACCTCTCTGGCTATCAGGTTCCAGGCTCAGCTTAATTGGGTCAAAAACGTAACATAGAGTCATGTTTGAACAGAAATATGACAAATAAGGCATTATTGCTTCTCGACAGATATGATTGTGGCAATGGTGGCTTTCAGCTTTGAAGACTTTAAAATACTATAATATCGAATAACCTTATAGTGATACATAGCATTTGTACGAGTATGTATTTCTTCAAAAATATATTTAAAACGATTGATTGAGGTAACATTATGCGACGGGACGTATGACCATCAGTGGGACTATAAAAAGAGTTAAAAATGGTCACGATGGTGAAGGCATAAAATATTTTAGAGTAGTGTATAAGTATAAATCCTTAAGCAAGTGTTCAAACCTATTTTTAAATTCGATGTATAGGGTCATGTAAACATTATTCTGAAACGTAACACATGTCTATGCGTTCCTTCTGTAATGTAAAAAACCTTGGTCAATACAACGAATATAAAAAACACATAAGCCGATGAAATATTAATTAAACGTAATAAATAACGATCACGTTGATGTAAGCGAAGCGATGAAGGCCTTCGTGGAAATGGCATTGACTTTAACACATTTATAAAGCGAACCAACATAATATTATTATCTCATCAGCTGCTCTAGTATCGCGATACAGATAATGGACACAAATAGTGAATTGTATCAGATACGTGTTCACTTGGTGTGATAGCACACATGAACGAAACCAACAATTATTGCTGTCCTATCTCGCAGATAGATGTCGAGGCGGTGACGTCATCGACGCAGGCGCAACCCAAGATTAACCAACGACCAACTACCTAAATATAGAATGTAAACATCTCTTAAGTGATTCACGTACGTACCTACGCTTCAGCTGTAACAAGTAAACAATGTTACCAGATGTCAGCTACTCTTGCTTAACTGTTCAGTTGCTTCCCCGTAAGGATATCTCGGCAGAGTAAATAAATTTATGGGAATTTTTTTCTAATTTTTCAAGAAATCCGAACATAAAAACCATTATGTCATTTGGAATCTGTGTGAAAAAGTGGCGCAACGAATTAGAATCCCGAGTTAGGGGAACGACCGGTAGAAAACATAACCTCCAAATGCTGGTCCATTGTCCGGCGAGTAAAAAATGCAGGCATGGCGTGAGTCTCGGAACGCGTTGGCCGCGAGAACGAGTGCAAGTGTTCGGGCCAGTCACAACTCAACCGCGCGCCGGAGCCCTCGCCTCGCGCCGCGACCGGTTTCAAGTTTCTCCATTCCATTCGATAACTTATCATCGAAATAATTGCATGAAGTCATCGATTGAATTATGTTCTGTAACTAACATAGCACGTAGCATTGCGACGGTTTCTTTAAGAAAATCGTTCAGCAAATGATCCGATTGCGAGGATTAACAGTAAACTTGCAAAGTCGCTTGAATGTTCAAGTTTGACAGTTGTGAACTCCACAAGTGTCCGTGAAAAAGTTTAGTGCGGTCTCATTGGTTGATTCTGTTGTGTGCTGTCATCTGTCCAGGATGAATGGGACGCCGACAAGAAGACCGAAGAGCGCCTTCTCTGAAAGTGTAAGTCCTTTTATAGGTTGCAAACAAAAAATACTTTGAAGTACCTACATGCTTAAACATAATTGCGAAACCCGTTTTAAATGTTTATGTCATAATATGTCATAGTGTAATAATAATACCATCCGCTGTATAATATCATATTGACATCGTACGGTGAGCGATTTAACTGGTCCATGATTTTTTTTGTAAACACAGTTTGACGGCCACTGTCAAGTTCGGAACGCTTGGAATGACACGAACGATCGCCGGGACGGGATGTAAAAGATGGTTTTGCTTGGAACGAAAAGAACGTTGCCCGGAATAACATGTAAATGATGATTTCGTTGCGTGAAATGTATTGTTTGCGATACCGAGATAAAGTTTGTAAACAAGTCGAATACCGATGTATAGGCGGTTATGTGGAACGATCGTGAGACCGCCGCCGTCCGGCTGGCAGGTCACCGTCGCATATTGATAAGACGCTGTATTGTTCTAATAATATATTGTTTTTGTTCTATAGTATGATTGTTCTGTGCTCCGAGTTCGGTGACGATAAATAATTCACGAGTAACTTTGCTTCGATGTGACGTCCGTTTTTATTTGAAGAGGGTCAGAAACATTGGTGTGAATTTTTAAGGTCATTAAATAGATCGATTTTAGTTGTACATATTATTAAATAATGTATACAGAAAATATAATAGTCAAGTTTATGTTACATAGCAGGAGTGTGTTATGATTTTTTTATTATTATATCTTTACGCTAGGTAATTTGCGGGGTACGCAGAAAGCACATTATTCCGCTAAGCAGATTTAAAGTATTATGATTTTAAAAGTACCTACTAATGTCTACTAGTTGGTACTTTAGTTTTAGTATTCACACATATACACATATATATTTATTATGTCTATTAAAAAAGCCTATACCTATATATTATTTTGAAAATACAGCGTGTTGTTCAAAGTGTGTATACGGTGCATGAAATTGTGTACATTTTAAACTGCCATACTCAAGGTGAGACCATACGCAAATTATTTAATTTCAGACCACAGAAACGAACATAAATGAGGGTTTGGTTAAGTTAATCGAACGATAAAATCATATTTGTATATCAAATTATTAGAATGTTTGGGTCTCATATGAAAACAAGTTATATTATCGGTATATATTAAAATTGTTTGGATAAGATTTTTAGTGTTATTAAATAAAAAAACAGTAGCTACTAAGGCACTGTCATCTACATATAAATATATATATAAAATAGAATTGTCTGTCTGTGGTTTCAACACTGGTCTCTCACTGTCTGTCTATTTATTTATGTGTATAAATCTCCGAAATAGCTGTACTGTTTATAACTAAACTCTCACAGGCAGTTACAGGAATTTTAGTTAACGATTTTAAACGAAATCGACAACAGATACAACTGGGGATACATAAACAAACTCATGTCTAGACATTTTATGCTTAGTAAGAAATATTACTAAGTATACCCGTCAGCCATAATTTCCTCCTAAAACTTTACCTTAGAAGTACAATAATATACATACAGTATTACACATAGTAACAGTAATATAAGTATAATTACAAATGAAAAGATAGCAAAATACGACTTATAATTATAACACACACAGCGATGTGCACACATGTGCACATAAACACGCACGCACACATGCACGCACGCGCGCACGCACGCACACTTACACGCTTCATAAGAAGTAGAAGAATAATATTGAACTCTTCATGTTATGTCATTGTCATATACACTAAAACATCGTTTACAAGCCAAGACGCTAATCACCAAAGCTATATTTGATCCGCCTGTCCAGAGGTTAGTGAATATGATTGCTGAGCCGCAGATTGTCAGTCCGATTCCCGATGAGGTTAAATATGAAAAACTGTGATTGAACTATCTGAAGGCATTACCATTACTATAATATTACACTTGTGAACAATATTTAGTTGTTCTTTCATGTACGAGTACCTACACACTGACCTCTGTTCTCCAGAACTAAAGAACACGTCACTGCGCTACCGTGTGTCACCTAGCCACGTTCAGACAAACATTATCGCTCAGTGTAGCTGTGAATCAGTAGCTGTTGTGGGGCTTCCTGTTTATTTCGATTTGATGTCACCTTTAAAGCATCGTGTGAACCGTTTCGAGTTAAATGGTTCCAGACTGAATAGCCCCGTTTTAAGATTCCTCTGGGCTATTTTGAATGCTTTCGGTATTTCTACTGTCAAGGCATCCATTGGGGAGACGTCCCAGCAAAGACCTTAAGGAACTTTATAACTGGTTTGTTGGATCCGTGGATCTTGGTTTCTGAGCTGGTTGAAATCCGCGTCTCACTCATGACAATCATTTGTATGATAAGCATTAGTTAACAACATACCCGTAAAGTCGTGAAAGGATTTAATAGGGTCACCTTTTATTGCGTGGAACGTTATAGACAATCGGTGAAAATTGGAAGTACTACACTCTTCAGCCTACTCTTCGGGGAAATACAGGCGTGATGTTTTTCTTATGTTCTTCTTATTAATGACTAGACTAATCTAAAAGATAATAATAGGAATAATGATAATCGTCAAAATACTAACATATCAGCCAAATGCGTCAGATATAGAAAGCAATTTTTATATTTGGAATTAACTAAAAATATCTATGAATAGAAGCTCGTTATCTTTATTAGGTGGGATTCTAAAATTATCACAAATATTGCTTCGAAAAGGAGGAAAAACACACTACATAAAAGTTGTTTTCCAAGCCAATATAATTGGATAATGACATTATTAGAACGTATGTTACCTAAAACTTGTTTTAAAACTTGTTTTGCGATACGATGGTATGGTAAAATATACCCAATGTTAAATAGAATTGAGGACGAATTTCCCCTGATGTCACGAATCTGAAGCGATTAGGATAATAAATAGTAGAAGAAATTTGTAATATACGAGAAATAAAAAATAACATTATGTCAAAACGACTTTTCAACACTGTAATACTATAAGAAAATTTAAATATTTCAATTCGATACGACTGCCTCTTTGGTCGAGTGGTTGCAAGCGCGACTTGCAATCGGGAGGTCCTGGGTTCAAATACCGCGTCGGATACTATTGGAATTTTCTAATTTAGAATGTCTAGTAGGGTCTCGGACTCTAGAATTGTGTCTGGTGTATGGTAATAAGGCTCACCATCTATTTCATGTGACTTAAGCGTAACTGGTGAAACATGGGAGTGTGCCACACTCCTCTCCCTCCCCCTTCCGAAATTATAGGCGTGATGTTACGTTACAATACATTTTGTCAATTAATTGAAAAGGAAAAACAAAAAAACGAGTTTTTGATGAGATGAATACAACTGCGACCGTGAGATTCTGCTGATATTGATTGCCAAAAAAATTCTAAAGTTTTATTGGGAATTCCTGGGTTTACCACGGATACCCATATATCGCAGACAACAAAGGGCAATGCTGGACTCCAGCTGACAAAAAATCCGTGTAGTTTCATTTTCCTTTGTTTACTAGAACTACGCATCACATTTCTCCGTGGTCTCCACAGCGCTAGTTTCTCTCATTTAACAAGTGTATTCCAACCCATGAAAATCTAAATTAGTCATAGACAAAATCCTCTCAGGGGAGCCCTATAAGTGAACTGAGACATACCTACTGATGATGATGATGATAATAACTTGCAGGGTATTTAGCTGCGTTTTACTAACGTTCTCTAAAACCGTCTAAGATAGTCTGTAATTGGTTGGTAGAAAATGCCATTAGACAATAAGTTCGCCCTTCATTACTACATTATTATAAAGGTGTCAGAACATTAAAAAAAATAATTAGATACCTATTATTTAATTACTTATTTAATGATATATAAAACTAATTCGTTGTTGAAATACGCATAATTTTAATCAAGGGTCCACCTGAACTGTACCCATGGGTTTTTAGAATAGTCTATAAATAGTCCCGTAAGGCTCTTAAACCATTCGTGACCTCTCCGTTAAAGTACAATTAAAAATTTCTAATCAACGATCTGCATGAACATTAAACCAGCCTGTACATTACGTAGGCGTAAATGTATATACTAAAAAACAAAAGAGCAAAATATTTTGTTAAATGCGTCTTACAATTAGATAATACTCATTAAAATTTGTTAACTGGCAACACAGTCCCGTTACTCATATCCATATATGATGTTCCCTGGTTCGAAAGTTGTCATGAAAACAATTATTCTGTATTATTTAAATCAATAAAGTATTTGAAATATAAAATATCAAGTATATTTTTTATTTTTTACAGAGCCATTTACCAGTTACTAGTAGCACTCAATATTTTAAGTACAACCTGCTGTACCTACGTACCGCGCATCACGATTAAAATAAAAGAAAAATAATAAACTTACTAAAGATAAAAGATAAGTTGTAATACTCATCCATTGATGAATTAAAGCGCACATTAAACATTTAAAATACAAATTTACGAAACAGCGAAGTTTCTCGTGAAATTCCAAAACTTTGCAGTTCCGTTCCAATCGGGCCGAGAGCCGATCATGTCGTCTTGATTCAAACATTCAGTGGAATAAGGCCTCGGGACTACATTCCGAGCGGATACAAATTCGAACCGACTGAACCGGTTCCAACGAAATGGTAAAGCTAGTTTCGTGCAAAACGCTGGGCGGTTTATTTAAATTTTGACGTTTTAATGGTGAATTTAAATCGCGTTGGGCGAATGTTGTTACGCGGTTGTTTTAATATAGTTATATCTATCAAAACACAGATCCGGCACTATTCAAGTCTCAATAAAAAGCAGAATAACTGGAATAGTGTCTGATGGGGGAGTTCAAAATCTGGGAAACCTGTGTACGTGTTTAAAGAGAGTGATGAAAGTGGAAGAATCACGTCAGATCTGTTAGGAGAGAGACATTTAATACTCGGTGTGCTCTGTCCACGTAGTAAGGGTACTGGCGTAATGATGTAATTTTAGTAGAAATATTATTAAAACCCAAATAGATGGTTCTTATAACGCTAGCAATATGAACTTTAAAAATAGCTTTATGACACAAAAAATTCACGAAACCATCCATGTTACTTTTCTGAATATTTTTAATTTGTGTACGTCGAGTGATCGTGACATTGCCTGTAGTAAGTTGCATAAATCCTTAATAGGAAAGTTAGTAAAGATTTCTACAATACAATCCGTCCGTGTCTTAACAGTATGCCTGCTGAACTGTATTTATATCGTCTTTGTGTACTTAGAACGGATCAATTCGATAGAAAGAAACACAGAATCTATGAACTTTGCGAAAGGACGTTAGTTTTATTTACTATTAAAGTATGTGAGTTGGATTTAGTACAGCAGTTAACACAACATCGCACCAGCATGCCGCTTTCTTATTTTTGTTCATTACTAGTTCGTTAGAGTACAAAATTTAATTAAAGACAAATGATTTTTCTACCAACTTTTTGTAAACAAACTATTGTATTTACCAATTAATTTAAAATATTATATCAAATCATATGCCAAATAATTATAAACAAATGACGGTGTCTATTCATTTATGAGATTCATTAGCCTAAATCAGATATTTTTCTAAATCCTAATAATTCCAAAATATTGGAATAATTTAATAATAGTTTAAATGGGACTCTTAGCCCGGTGTTCCCATATCCCGTTGTCCCTCAACGTGCCCACCTGTCAGCGGATGGCCTTGATAGGGCGACACCCTACAAAGCTCTCCATACCCAAATGCCCTAATAACGTCATGAGGGTTATTGAATGTGTTATAACAACATTTATTACAAACGTCGTAATAGATTCTGGCAGTTTTTTGTTAAATTTGCATTTTTCGTATGCGTGTTTCATTTTTCAAATTGTTCAGAACATATATTACAAAAAAAATAACGTACGTAATTTTTTTTAATTTGGAGGAAATGGATACAGGGAGGCTTTTCTCCAAAAAAGGAACATGTTCGTTTGAAACACATAAAATGATTATGTTTTAAAGTTAAGCAACACAATATTTCAACACTATTATAGCTACTAAATATATATTTCTTTTCAAGTAACTTCACTTTTATTATAAATAGGTATATTCATATTAGGTTAGGTTGAGCTATTTACGTTAGAGGTAAATGTATCGAAATTTATTAAACCACTCTGAAGGTATTTGGCAAGGTTTAATTAAAACCAGTAAGTTGGAAGCATAGGCGCAATTGTCAATAAATACTCCAGCAGTTAACTTACAGATGATACTGCCAACTTACAAACTATGTGTTGGTCTGTCAAACTTGATATAAATGTCATTTTCAATATTCAATCATTATTTATTATTAATGAAATTCAGAAAGATGAAGTAAACGCACCTTCTACAAGCGAATTTAAAATAACATCGACTGGTTAAAATATGAAGCACCGTGCAACTGAAATGTTGGAAATATTTTTAACAGCCATATGTGCATATAAAGTTGGTTTATTCTTATGTAATAAAATCTTATATTAACATTCTCGTAAAAGAGAAATGTATGACTCGTAAATGTTAAAGAATATTTGAAATGTGAAATTCAGTAATAACAAAAGATATTGTGCGACAGAGATGAGTATATAAATTTAATAGTTATATTACGGAGGCTGCATTCTCATAGTTCACTCTCACACATTCAAGCGAGAACGGAACGAGTTCTTTCCGTTCACTCTGTTCTTGTATGTAATACACCGTACTCCGTACAATGTATGGTAATAGGCTCATCCCCCATTGTATGATGGGACGTATAATTCAACTAGGGAATCATTCGAGTGTACCTACTACACTCCTCTGCCTACCCCTCCAAGGAAGTACAGGCGTAATGTTATGTTAATAGATAAATTATTCTACAATGAAATCTGTCTTACACTGCAATTGAATTAAACTCAAAGTACCCTTACCCAAAACTTATTCTATTAATGTAACGAATCCCTAGCGCCACGTTTTCACCATAATCACAACAATTTCCGGTTTGTGAAATTAAAAACTGAACAGATTTTCGCGTTTCTGTAGTAGATTACCATGAAATTTAACTACGGGCGGAAATTTTTGAAATTCAATGCTTATTCCGTTGAAAAAACAAATTGACAGATTGATAGACGGATTAATTCGAAATATTCAGCGAAACACGTTGATATTAACAGGCAAGCTTGGTACATTGTACCTTAACTTCAACATATCTACACTAACAGTCCTATATATACAGTCCTATTCAAGATGTTTATACATACGTAGATGTTCTATTGTCCTAGATAGCCCTATGGCAGATGTCTATAGACGGCAAGGGCCTCGTGTGGATGCTTTCTGCTTGTTTTCTACTCTCTTAACTTAAAAAAAACACTCATCCCTTCGATATAATATTCATGGGTGAATAACTAGTCAGTTAGTGTATGAACGGTGAACGAATAAAATGGCATGAGTTTCAGCACTTGACGCACGTGTTGCGTTTCGCGGTAGAAATAAGAGAAAATAAAATCGCATTTCAGTAATTGAATGATTTAAAGTTTCCTATGAGATAAGACGCCGGCAGCAATATCCTTCTCTTTGTTGTTTTACTAACAATAATGTTCTCTAATGCGTGTGACGTCTAAACTGGCGTTTAAACTGTGCGCCAGACTTAAGCCTTAACCCTACTCATTTCGAGAGAAGATCCATGTGCGACAGTGGAACGATAAAAATATTGATGTTGTTGATGAAGATTATTTGATGAATATCTAAATTAATAATTAGTGGGAATTATTGTTACAATTTTTTTTTTCAACCCATTACAATTCCACTGCTGGAATACGGGTCTCCTCTCATATTGAGAGGGCTAAGGCCATAG
>DWDT01002188.1:0-14187 GCA_018245595.1 Microceris scylla | reverse complement strand
TGCTAATTGTTTGAGCTATGTCGATTAACTTAGTACTCTGTCGGATGAGATATACATATAACAGTACTATTAAATTGTTCCGTAATTTTCATGTGACATACAAACCTTAGTGCGGTAAAATGAAATTTTAACCTTACGGTATTCGGTTCTCTAGTATGCAACTAAATGGTTTTTTAATTCACTTACAAATCTATAATCGTTACACATATGTATATGTGTTTTATGTATACAACGCACATTTTCTTTTATGTACATTATTCATTTCTCACTATATAATAGTAACAAACAACTAGTATAAAAATAATTATAATAGTAACAACAAAATATACCAACATAAAAAAATTGAAACTAGAAAAAAACAGTGAAAGCGAAGCAAAATAATTTGATAGTTAAAAAAAGAAAGAGTCATCCAGTATGTTCCTAAGCTCTTATTGAAAATAGTGGTTTTAAACCGATATTTTCATTATACCCAACCACGAAGGTCCGGAATATTACATGCGGTCAGTCGAGCGGACTATGATTGTATTGACTGATGTCGCAAAAACAGAAAGATGTTATAATTCCATTCCAATAGAGATTCGGATATAGAATAATACAATTTAACTTAAGGTGGTTTGTTATGCGAAGAATGTAGATACCATATGTAATATAATTAGTTTTGCAGCAAGCAAATTTTTTTAAATTAATAATTTCCAATGACAAGTAATGTTGAATGGACTAAATAAAACTATCCTTAAACTTTTATTTTCATAAAACCAAGTCCTTAAACTTTTATTTTCTGACTGTGGGTATAAAGTGGATAGAAAGTGTTGAGATGAATAATATGTAATGTTAATATTAGTAGGTCCAGTAGTGGACAACAATGGTAACGGTTGGGGTTCCCTGAGCGGGCTGTACTCGCTGCTGGCGCAGCACGACGCCCTGGACGGCCACGCGCTCGCTCGCAAGTCCGTGCGCTCCCCGTCTCGCCGGCTTCGCTTCGGTCGCCGCTCCGACCCCGACATGCATCCTCAAGCTCCAGTAAGTAGCAGTTCACGTAGTAAAAAATAATGATAAGTAATTTTAAATTGTCATATGCCTGCGAAAAGTATCGAAATCTTCATTTTTAACAAAACCTTTGTAAGCAATAATAATTCTTACCTACCCAAACTAGGCAATAAAAAAGACTTCACAGTAGACATTAATGATAGTTTGTTTTGGTTGTAATTTCAATATGCTTTTTATAGCTACGACATACGATATGCCATGAATATAAAATCTCAACTCTTTGCATAATTTTTGCAAGAAATAATAATACTTAATTTTCAGGTAACAAACTTTGAAAGTGTATTTAATTATAAAAACACCCAACTTGATTATTCTCGAACCTTTCACAAAGGTCCGGTTGAAGTTCAAAAGTCACCCGCCACAATTTCGCGCGCCCTTTAACATTTTTCGCAACCGCAAGTCCGCTGTTTGAATATACATATTAAGTGCGCGGAGTGTACAATGCACGATAAAGTTAGCATGAAAGTGGATAATGTCACCCACGGTTTTGCGATGGCAGTTATCTGCTTGAATGTGAGTCCATTGTCTGCGCCATTTACCCGAACCGCCGGCATACACAAGATCTATTATTGCTCGATAGGATTCCTTTTCGCAAATTTTGTTGTACATATCAGTGCGTTTAACGTTATCCGTTACCCTTTAATACCTACGAATCTATGTACATGTACATCTTCTTATGAAGTTAACTAAGATTCGTTATAATAATACTCTAATTGAGTTTAAGCATGACATACTTAGGATTGGTGTCTACATTTTGTTACTAAATTTACGAAACCAATAAATTCATTAGCCCGGTAGTTGTTAATAAGTTGTGTAAGGGGTATGTTAATAAGGGGCATGAGAAAATAACTGTTATGATATGTGTTCATTTACGCTTGAAGCTGGACGAAATGGACGAGCTGATGTCCCTGCGCGACGTGCGCACGCCCGTCCGCCTCCGGTTCGGACGCCGCTCCGACGAACGCGCCGTGCCCCATATTTTCCCTCAGGAGGTATCGTGTAGTACATAATACTCATTAAAATGAATCATTGAAGCATTATTAATGATTCCAAATAGTACTAATTGGGACAAAGAAGGAAAATATTTTGAGATTATACTAGTTGCGTTGTACTTGTACGTTATACTTGATAAATTACGCTGATCACGTTATTAAATAGACAACACAAGAAGAGATTTAAACAATAAATCTAATACGGAGATAATATAAGTTGGAAGCTCACGCGGCAATTGGTTATTCGCATGCTATCTACACTTTTAATACCGTATTCGCCGCATTTACAGGTCGTGTGTCCGCTATTGATGCGCACGTACATCATAAAATGTTGATGTGGTATAAAGGCGCCAAATGAAGTTCCTCGTACTAACAAGCCACTATTCGTTGTTACGACAATTGACGCGTTTTACGGCAAAATGACCCCAATCGCACGGTGCCGAGACCTGAATTTACAAGGGGGAAATCATTTCGCGTCTTTGCTACACAACTAAAATTGATTTTTCCGTAAATTCATCCGTAAAAGTCGGTATTTATGCTCGACGTAACGGAGCTGTCGACACGAGGTACGCAATAGTGCGAGGACGCGGCGAGCACTTCAATTATGCGGGTTATGTTTGTAGCTGTAATAGTTTCTTTATTGTTTATTGTTATTGCTGTTTTCACGAGTGTTGTTCCTTAATGCAGGATCAGGACCGCGCCGTGCGAGCTCCTTCCATGCGTCTCCGCTTCGGCCGCCGCTCCGACAACAATATGTTTCTGATGCCATACGAGGTAATATACAATGGTATTCTTTATCTCTCAATCTGATACAATTAAGAGGTTTCCATTAAAATACCATTTTAGATATGGGTAACTTACTCATTTTCAAATTATGTTTGGATAGAAATGTAAGTCTACTACTCTCACTCAGTCTCTACTCTACTCTATCTCAGTCTTCGCAGAAGATCTCAGGGTACAGCTTCTCGCATTACCTACGCTACTGGCCGTCGGCGAGCAGGGCATTCAGACGTGCCTAGGTAGACTGCGTTAGACCGCGATTTTCCCCGTTTATTATATGACAGGGTGCACCACGGACACGAGAGGTTGGGTTAGGCTTTTAAGATTACTTAATACTATTTAATAATAATGACACTGTATTTCAGTCGGCTCTCCCGAAGGAGGTGAAAGCCAGCAGCTCCGTAGAAGACGACAGACAACAGATCTAAGCTCCGAACGCTCTCCACGTACCTGTCACACCCGCTCCATGCCCTTAGTGGCATATCGATATCAAATCCGTTTCAATTAAATTCTATTTACCTACAATCGTAATTTTCTAAGTGTCAAATTTTAAAAATCAATTCTTAGATGTTATTCTATGTGATTTATAAGCTGTGTACATAATATTCAGATAGTATATCGTATGTTGTTGATTAAATCTCTCAAATACTTCGCTCTTATTACATCTCCGATATTATTTATTTTTAATGATTTTGTTTAAAATATAGCAGGCAAAGTATTAAGTTGTAAATTGTTCGATGTGAAAACGGTGTTGTTATTTTTAAGACGCATGAAACTCTGAAATGTGTCTGTTTTTTTTTGTTTTATTACTGTCTATTTCTAGCGAAGAGTTGTACATTTTATGAGCTGGGTAAATGTAGAACTCCTTCGCTACAACAGGTATCATGATATTAGTTGTGTTTGTTTCGCGAACTTTAAATATTTTATAGTATAATCATGGCGTAACATTATAACTTTTAATCTAAGCGTAGTGATTGTATTTTGTATAGTTATAAAAGTGCAATTGATGAGTTGAAATATAAAAGTCGACATTTAATTTTCTTTCTTTCATTTATAATTCCCATACCTAAGGTAAAATCGAGCCTTACATACATATACATAATATATGCAGACAGTCTAACGTTTTCTTATTCTATTCCATTATTTATCAAAAATACACTCATACACAATAAACTTATTTACGTACTTAAGTATAAGAACGTCTCGATTATAATATGAAGAAGGGTACACTTGAGCTTTCCTCACATCATTATTGACATCTTCAACGGAATTCAGTATTCTTGCTTAATGTCAATAGTACACTATTTTCGTACAAATTACGTCTCGAAAAAATATAGAACTGAGCTTCGTATCTTTTGTGCTTTTGTAAAAATGTGCTCTCATAAACAATTACCTGAATACTGACCTGAATACGGTTGGGATATCCGATCAGGTTCAGTCAATAAATTCAGGGAGCTATCGTAGGAATAATATCGTCTACTGTGTGTGAGTGAATAAATAAATATAGTATATGTATATTACTAACATTACCTTAGATTAAATCCCAATAAAATATGATATTTATGATACGCTCGTAATCCTACGAATATGGTGCAAATCGATCATAAAATATTGAGTAGAATACTTGCTTGCAATTGATATGCGCGAAGTAGTGGCAGTGTATAATCATAGGCTACATTTTGTTTTTTTATTTCAATATTTGAATGGTACAAGACTGTTTAAAAGTTTTCTGTTAATAATAAATTAATAGTTATCAATTACCGATCCCTGATAATACCGGCTACACAGTCATACATTCATAATACTCATATGTCCTTTTATGGGACACCGTAAGGGACGCTATTCTGTATCGAAATATGCATATGTAAATGCGGTACATTTTTTGTCGTAAAAAATGTAATGGGTTATCAAGTAATGAAGCAAAATAGGCGTAATAGCAGGAATAAGTGAGAGAGTAGAAGAGAGAACAGAAAAGTAGAGTTTTAAAAACAAAAACGTACCAATGTCACATTATTAAACTCATTAGAGAGGTCTCTTTCAAATGACATTAAAACTTATGTTAGGAGAAATTTAATATATTTTAAAGCGCTTATAGCGAGTTAGTTATAGACGGGCTTGTTAGGGTGTGGAAAAGTTTTTAAACATAATTAGGTATTGTCAGACGTGTATTATGTAACTTGAGATCATTAGATAATAATTTAACTGTCTCGTTGCTCGATCAGTCACAAGTTAGACTGCTGATGGACGGGTCCTGGATTCGATTCGTTGTTCGGGTACTATCGGGTTTTTCAAACTTCAAATTTCTTGTAGTGGCTTGGGATCTGGAATTGTACACAGTGTGTGGCAGTAGGCTCACCCGCTAGCACCCGAGCAGGACAAGTAACATCACAAGTGAATTGTGAATGTCTACCTCTTCGGAGACTACCGGGGGCTATCTATTGTCAACTTACAAGTAATCCGTATGAATATCTCTTAGTCCACCTGAAATTTACTAAAACGAAAACTTTAATGAGCAAATTTATTGAACTGAAAAAACCCGTAACCGTTAATTTTAATGGTATTCATTGAAGCCGTTTCAGATGTATTTGTATATACAAGAATTACGGTTAATAGTATTAAATATGTATGTGTACGAGAAACTGGGGCCAAATACTGTGTTCATACCCTCATCAGCAGTCATCTATGTAAAATGAAGTAATGTACGTGGAACTCAATTAACTACCTGTTCGCCTTCAGCTTGTTAACGCGTAATGAATGTTAACCTTCCTAGATATGAGCTATGGGGGCTTAAAAGATATTTAAATTTAAAAAAATATGTATATAGGTATATTGTCACGCCACGTCCTGTACGGAGTAGGCAGAGATAATGAGACCCTAACAATCTTTACTATAATATTATTATATCGTCACGCTGGATGACTGACGCGGTGGTCAGAGAGAAACAAATGCTGGATGTCTCTACCTCTGGTTGGTCCTGTTTAGAAAATTTATAATAACGAGGTGGCTTTAAGAAATGACAATCCTATATTATTCAGCCCTTACTGACGGGAGTGTCGTGAATATTTTGCATAACGAAGTAAATATTATAAATGTAACGCATCTCTAGTTATAAGACTTTGTAAGACATTGGAGCTGTCAAAGTGTCAGTGGCAGCGACTCCATCGCAGCCTGCACAATCGATAACTCTGCCATATTTATTGGAATAATAAGCTTATATTTTATTCATTTAACTCATAGTGAGTAAAGATAATTAGAGGTGATAAACATATATAAATAACGTAATACGTATTTATTAAATGTGTACCAGTATATGTATTGTGTATGGCGGCTTTTACTGTCGGAGGCCAAGATCCACTTCGGGTCGTTAGGCCAGCGTAAGTAAGTATATGTATAGTACTGGCACAATCGGTTAATCATGATGGCACTGTGATCTCGTTTTGTAAGGAAACATATAGTTGATCAGTAGATAGACTTTAATTTTAGTTTAAATCGTATTCCCCGAATTCGTAATCCCCGATGAGGTAGGCAGAGGAGTGTAGTACACTCCTCCGTTTCAATTAATTTACATCGTACCATGGAATAGGGAGTGAGCCCATTGCCATACACTGGGCACATATCGAATACAAAGTCATTGCTAAAAATTTCTACTAGAAAAACTCAATAGTCCCTGGCCCGCGAATCGAACCGAAAACCTCTCGATCAATAGTCGCGCTTAGAACAACTAGCCCAACATCTTAGTATACATTTTAGTAATTTTATAAATCAATTTAACCTACTACGTCCTACTTTGATCGTTCCTCTATCTCGCAATATGGTTGTGAGCGCCCTAGGGCTCCTTATAATCTTAACACAAACGGTGTTCTTAAGAAAACATAGATATTATCGTTGAGTTATATTACATGAGCGATGAGCGATTGTTAAAACTTTCCTACGCATCGATCTCACGTTATATTGAGGCTTTAAAAAGTGGCAACTTTTCTGTGGCCTTCAGATCGACCCAGTGTGCTCGTGTTTCCAACTGTCCCCGCCCTCCTAACCCACTACGACGCAACTTTTAATAGGCTCTATGTATTTGAGAACTCTTAATGCGTTATTAAATTTCGGTACTCCGGAAAGTATATGAAAATATTGAAAATTATAATTTCGTAATATAGGTCATATTATTAAAACTACGTCTAAAATTTACTTTAGTGGGTGTAAAGCGTTGTTATTGAGTAAGTATGACTCTCCAATTTAATTTAATAGCTCACTAAATGCAAAGTAGTAAGCTAAATTGAATTTTTTAGACATTTCTATCGTTCCACTGTTGGACATGAGTGCCTTCTCAGAATGAGAAAGTTAAGCTATAGTCTGCCACACAGGCCAAGTGCGGTTTGGCAGCTTAGAGAACATTTTTTATATCTAAATACCTACCGGCGAAAAAATATCATTATTAATTTAATTAAAGAAAAAAATTAAATTATTATTTTATTATTTATTTAAAGAGAATAATTTTCAGAATAGCAGTAGGTCTTTGACCAACTTGGAAAGTTTGTTTTAGATGTCCATCGGTGCAAGCGGCCTTTCATGACTATACTATGACTATTGCTTATTCGTTAATCTTCTCAAAATTATTTTTCATAGATAGGTATTTATTTCTACTGGTACATAAATAAAAATTAAAAAAGAAATTACTTAATCTTAAACACAAAATACTAGAAATTTTACTAAAACACTAACATTTCTACCTGAGCGCTATACAAATTTTTACTCGGCTTTCATGAGTCAAAATAATCTATGAATAGACGGAAACATTTTCATTGCACTTCGCACAAAAAAACCAACAACCGATGTAGATTGACGTCATAAAACCTACGCGTTTGCAAATCATACGAAGATTGCGAAAGGGGTTCGTTGTTTGAATATTTGACAATGTGAATCTTAAACAAATAGTTCGAAATTTAAAATACCGCATCGAGAGCCAAAATATGCTATTCTATTCTTAATGACATAATTTAATGACTTCCAAATTTTCCTGACGAATGCGAACACAAATCGCCACATCAACAGAAGTGCTCCAATTAAGTTGAGACTAGAAAACATGAACCGTTCTCATCCACCTATAAAACGGGTTTTATTTACTTTTTCCAAGAATAACAACAAAATGGCGTCAGAAAGATTTTTTTGTAGCGATAAAGAATTTGTTTTGAAGTGAAGTGTGCTGTTATACTCTCACGTCTTTATTTATATGTTTATGGTGAATTAATTGACGTGTTCTCGAGTTGCTGAACGGATTTAGACAATTTCAACGTTACACAGACTGAAAAAACATTGTATCAAACGTTTAAATAGAAAAACAGCTTTGAAGATTAGTATTCTGTTAGTAATATAGTCTTGGCAATTAAATTTTAAAGTATTTTACAATCATCGTCAGCCTTTAGATGTCCACTGCTGGACATAGGCCTCCCCTAATCGGCGCCACTCCTTCCGGTCGCGGGCCTTCCGAATCCAGCAGTTTCCCGCTATCTTCTTCATTTTTTTGAAGAAGATTTTACAAATGTCATAGCAAATAAATAAAAAGTTCGGTATTGGAAAATATTTATGGCTAATTATCATGAAAGTTAATGTTAGTGTCATGACCAGAAAACGATTTTTAGTGATTACGCTTGTAAAAATTGCGAAAGATTATGAATAATTACATTACAAAAGCAATGTATGATGACATTGTGATTCATAACACAACAAAATTAAATATGACTTGCATATGTTTGCATCATCGTAGGAGCCCTGAAACAAATGTAACATTAGGGTTGGATTAAAAAATTTAATCATCTGACGTTAAGGAAAAATTAAGATACCTGTAGCTGCATGTCTGCCTGCCTTATTTTTTAAATTACATTTTATTTTTTATTTTCTTATCCTCATTATGACATTAATATTTTTCTTTTTATTGTCCAAATTTTTCAACTATTTGATAAAACGATAGTGGTTCAATAGTAAATGGACACATTTTACTCAATAAAAACAATTAAATTAAAATCTACCCTTACATTCAGTTTATTTTTTCTCATTGCGTCAAGTGCCACCATTGCTTACATGTATCAAAAGAAAAAGTATCTTACAAACATTTATGCAGATGTGTTTATAAACAGTTGAGCTTTAATATGGTATACAAAAGTACTAATTGAATGTTTGATGATATAAAAAAAAAAAACAGAAAATCGTTAAGTATTTTGATTTGAACGTTATCGTGACTACGTGCACAAACAAACGTCAAGACAGCCACGGATCTAGGTTTTTTTATAATTTTTTTCTGTTAGGTAAACAGCCTAAATATTTTCCAAATGTGTGGAGTGTCTATAAAGTGTTAAATGCAAATGTAAGTATTTGAGCATTATTCTTAATTTACGTATTTATACAGTCTTAAACCTGTTCACAACTTTGATAGAGGCATTTTACAATCAGAAAATTTGTTGATCTTGACATGTTCAGAGTAAAGCACTATTTTAAATGAGACCCGTTATGAGGCGGGCAAGTGAGGCAAGTAGTTAAACTTTGGTAACTATTTTTGGTAGTAATTGTCTCAATATATGAAACAATCGTTCCAGGAGATGTCACTAAATAACAGAACGATAACAAAGAAAGATAATTAGCAAAATATATGTAAATGATTATAATAAAGAAAAGAACTAACACCTCAGGTGTGAATATGTGACAGCCCTACCGTCCGGTGTCTTTCAGCGAGCACACACACCTGTTCTGAACTTGTGAACTAAAAATAAAAGGAGAACGTCATTTTTGGTATTTTATATAATTAATTATCGAATTTTGAATGTAAAACTCACAAAATACATATAAGTATACTCGTACAATAGACATATTAAAGTAAAATCGTTTAGATTTATCACTCTTCAATTTGATTATTATAAATTAATACCACAAGCTTCGTGTTGTATTGTCCCTTTGCAAAAGGTTCCTGAAACATCAAAAATATACATATAATTTGAAAGGTTAAATGAATTTATTTATTCATAATATTTAGTTTGAAATATTTTGATATGTTTGAGTCAAACTAATTATACATAGATTTGGTTGAGTTATAAATTTGCATTAGGTACACAGCGGTTTTGAATATTCAAACTAATTCCTATTTCCAGATATATAGAAAGAAACGATGGCGAGGTCATGACCAGATCAACTTCCATTCACTTAATAACCATTTTATAAATTGAAAATTTTAGATTTCAGCAATCGGAAGCGGTAAAAATTTGTAAAATAAAAAAACTCCAGAAATTATTCCGGATATTGTGCCGAAAACAAGGACTGAATATTGGAGATCAATAACCTGACGAAAGAATGAAGAGAGTTTAAACAAATCTAACATTAAAATTAGTTGGCCCGTACACTCTCTGTCATTTTTATGTACAGTACTCACCTAAAAATAGTCGAATAATGTTAAAATAAAATTCTCGCCTATTTCGCGATAGAACCGCCGGTTCATTCGTACACTGGAAGCCGAGGCTAAGAGATACTTTGTCTGTCTCACCTCATTACAGTCATTAGTGCACGCCAGTTTAAGTTCAAGGACTACGCCCAACAGCTTTGTTATTCTAAGGTAAGGTCATTTTTCACGTAAACAAGACACGTCCTGTATTTGTAATTTAGAAATGAACTGGACATGCCTGTGATTTTTAAGATATACATGTGATATTAATATAGTTTGCTATCTCTATTATTAATGATTTGAGATGAGGGAGGGCTGGGGTCACTTATTGACTGTTATTCTTATGCTTTGTGCATGGATTTAGTAAACGATCCAGCCTGGCAACGTTTTGTCTTAGAGATTGTAGTTTTTACCACTAACGTGATGTTTTTATAGATCCATAATGAAATAAGTGTTAATAATAAGGAATGACATCAAGCGCATCTTCCTATAAGGTGAATCAATAATGATTTGGAGCGCTGAAACATTGCAGGTGAGGCCGTAAGCTCGCGCGCTGCGTGGGCGCCGCCTACTGCCGTTTCAGTTAGAGGCCGGCCACGACGCCGCTCGCACGAACCTGACCGCCGCACAAGGTATTAAGCAAACGCACTAAAAAAGCACAATGCTCACGCTTCACGTAACATTCTAGCACTAATAAACGCTTTCCACGTATTCGTATTTTTATTCGCTTGTCACCTGGCGACCTCGACAGCCATGACTAATTTCACCAGCCGATGTATCCCGTTACAAAAATAATTCGCCATGACTTCACGCTACTGAAATAGCGCATCTCACTTTCGTGGACGCCAGAATGCGCTACGTCAGCGTCTGGAACACTGGCCGTGCATGCATATCGTTACACTCATCGCTAATTATCTAATAATCATTTGTTAGATGGACGCTGCGACATTTTATCGTAACGCAAGCTAATTACTGGCTTAAATGTGAATCTAGTGAACTGTTTATATAGATAAATGCGAGGCAAGTTCACACTGGACACAGCTCGGTGTAAATATACGATGAAGTTATTGTATGTATAATGCACAGTCTGGAATGTTCGAGGTGATTATTTTCAACCTTGATGACGATATTGTTGACCTTGTCTCCGAACAAACAGCTGTATTGACCTCACAGTAGTTCCAGATATTATTTTTATTTTTAACTTCTACTTTTTAAAAAACAATGCTGATCATGTTGACAATCAATGTGTAAACGGTTTTATAAATATAACGGAACATATATCGTAAACAATATTTTTTAATTCAATCATTAGTAATGAACGTCATTACATTTGTTTGTTTTCGTGCAAAATATTTCGTAACAATTTTCCACAAACACAAAAAGTCCAGGAGATGTATACACAGATCATCTCTCGTCGTCTTCTTTAAATATCTCATCTTTCCGACTGCTGTACGTACTTTTTTTAGGCACTCCCACGCGCTTCTGCTGCTCGTGGAAATATTGTCTGTATTGCATAAATAACGTTACGATCAACGATTGACTACAAAATGTTTCTTGGAAAAAGTTTTTTTTTTAAATCAACACTTCTAATCAACATTTAATAATCTATTTATTTGAAAAATACGAGTACTTATTAAGGTTTTAGTTTCAACGAAGTATTCCATATAATATTATAAAATTAAAACTCTAATCAGGCAAATTTGCACGTCCATCTAGGTACGTCATATCATCTTTTTAAATTGAATATATTAATTTATCGTCTCATCGCACAGCACATAATTAAGGAAAATTTATCAACTTCGTATTGATGTACGAGTGTCTCCCCATACGGCATGCGGGAACGGTCTTCTTCGACCATTTCGCCCTGCCTCCCCCAGACACAGACAACGAGACCACGGTTACATTGTTGGTGTTTATATGAACGTGGCACAGGGTTTGTTTATCTCATTGCAACAACGATTACCGGGACAAATTAAAATCTTAAAACACAGCTGCTTTCGTCAATTTACAACGTAGATAACAACATTTATGTAGCTTCAACGTAGTACTTTTAAAAGTATCTATAAATAAATTTTAATATCGTCGTAAATTAAATCAACTTGTGAACAGTTTGGAGACTCGTTAAAATACTGGTAATACGCTCCCTATCCTTCATTAATAATATCATTTTCCCTTCCGTGCCCGCCGATGCTAATATTGAAAACTTATTTGCACAGAGCTACCTGTCTCTCGCACATTATTCGGGAAAAATATTATAGCCATCGCCGTTGATGCCCGGGCTAATAAAAACGCAATAACACGCCGAGCTTCGCCTCTCACCCGAGGCACGAATCTTACGAGAGAGTAATAAAATTATCTCATGAGGAAGATAAAAATTGACAATCCAATTTTTCCGCCATCTAAAAGTAAACAGTGTTATTTTCCTAATTAATGTGAAAATTATTATAATACATATCATAGATAATAATAATAAATATTATTATTATTATTATATCATCGTGCCAGGCCCTTTACGGGGTGCGCAAAAAGCATCGAATGCCAAATATTTCTATCCTTATAGAATATGCTTCTTCTACATTGATCACTGTCTTCATACATGCACGTTACTTTTGGAGACATTAATAATACACAGTATAAACATTATGTAATAAAACTCAGTACGTTTGTAGACGGTACTTAACATAAAATAGAAATGACATATCTATAAAATTGGCTAATCATAAATTAAATAACAATATTCTCTAAATGGAAAATTTTTGGTAGGCATATATCATAATTTTCTATGTAGATCTTGTAATACATAGAATCGCATTCTTTTGTCTTCATAATATTGTCCTTTTCTCATCGATCGAAAGCGCGGCGGACAAACTATATCATTCCTTTCATTCGTTCATCGGATTTTGGTCGTTTTACAAATTACATTCTTACTTGTCAATTACTTTTCATTCATTACTCCCTTCGTTCGTTCACGGAATTATGTTCGTATATACCACGCTTTTTTATGTTTTACATATGTGGGAAATTTTTTTCAGCGCTGAACGAACGACTCCAAAATGGCCACTGGCCCGAAGATAGTGCACAAGCAGTTCAACTCGCCCATCGGCTTGTACTCCCAGCAGAACATTCAGGAAACTCTAAACAAACACCTACAGAATCTCGACAACGGCACTGTGGGGTAAGTATTAGCGAATAGATATTTTTTATATCATCAGATCTCTTACAGAGTAGGCAGGGAGAACACAGTTCCAAACACACTTATAGACCTGAAGTAGGTATTTCTGCTACATCCACGCCTTCATACATCGTCCTGTGCCTGAGTATCTGGGTTATTTGATCAGATATACATATATTTCCGATAATATATTATTTAATTCATTTCTTGAGTTGCTCCATTCCGTTACCCTCAAGAGTATGAAAATACGCACACACCGTCACACAAATTGTCTATTGTACACCAATAAAAAGGTACAAGGGAGGGTGAACATAATGTTTTGAGGCATTCTCCACCGTTCAGCCCTTGGAGAATAGTAAACATAAAAAGTAACGGTGAGTACGATAAGGAAAAGAAGTTTTTCTAATCACCGCTAGGAGTCACTTATATTGGTAATAATATGTGAGCAGGTGTTCACAAATACATAAACCTAGAGACAATGAATGTATGATACGTAAAGAAATATTATGGTTGGAATAATCATAATCTTATTTTGTTTAAAATTTATTACTAGTTATTGCCAGACCCGGTACCTTTCCGGTAGGCAGAGAGCACACAATGCCTAAAAACACTTTTAAATCTGACGTATTCCTTTAATTGTTATATATCCATATATAAACGTAACTTCACGTCTGTAATCCCCGAAGAGGTAGGCAGAAGTACGTTTACGTCCCACTACAGAATAGGTGGTGAGCCTAATGCCGTGCATCGGGCACATATCCAGACTCCGAACC
>DWDT01002187.1:0-14193 GCA_018245595.1 Microceris scylla | reverse complement strand
TTCCAATAGCACGCCACTGAGCTCGATCTTCAGCTCTTCGCATCCAACCACTGTAGAGTTTACATCATGTTAATACCCTAAAGAAGTGCATCCAATGCTGAAAACATTCGAAAGCCTTCACGATTCCTTTACAACGTTAGTCACAGACTTTCAGTCTAGGCTTTGTGGCGCCGGCGAGCGATATACAGGCTGATGTACTCTCAGTATACACATAGTGGCGGACTTCATTATTAACGTATTAAGAGTACATCTGCTGTATATACAAATCATAGCGTGATGTATTAACGATTAACAGGCATCTTAAAAACAGTGAGTGAGTTAAGGAAAATTTAATTAAGTTAATAGAGAGAAGAGGAAAAGTCAAGTCAAGACCGTAGCTACTGGAAATCCTTAATCTCTGGCTACTCCTATGGGAAATAGGCGAGGTAGTATGTATATTTAAAAATAATGAGATAAATAAACAGGCAGAATCAAGGCCAGCGGTGCTTATTATTGATATCGATAATTCTTGGTATTGATATAAATTGCTTGTTAGTACGGTTCTGGGATAACACATACGACGATTTTCGAAATGGACGGAGTCCGTGCTGCAGTAACCAAATAGTTGGTAAACATATGTATATGTGAATAATAATTTGATTTTTGATTCAAGTAAATATGATATATATTTGTTACTATTACATCGTTTATTAGCTAAATTCGTATTTAAACTAAACTTAAATATATATTTGTAGTGATAATCTTCCACCCAGAACACAAACCTGGGACTCAGCGTTTAAGTTTGTCAACCACGTAACACAACCAGTCAACTACGACGTTAGTCAATTGAAACAGAATTTTCCGTCAACTGACATATTACTTTATTATACTATTAAATGTTTCGTGAGTGTTTATACACATGATTATAAATGTGCCGGCTTAACTCACGTACGTTTTGCGGGGCGGCCCGCCGCGAACTCGCTGCAAGCGCCGGGACCTCATGAGAAAGGACCTCGTACAGGTCCGAAACTAGTCGGGCCACACCGAAAAACGTACGTGAGTTAAGCCGGGACATTTATAATCACAGACATATTACTGTTACTACTGTAGAAATTCGGTTATTGGAACTTCAGATATATTAATTGCAGAAGTGTATAACAGTTCAGTTGTATTCTGACTGATGGGGGAGTTACGTCTCCAAAACCGGCGTGTATGTATGAAGAGATTGATGGATGTGGAAGAAGCACGGCAGGTATATGTATAAGGTTAGTGATACTTGGCACTCCGTGGTCTCTGCCTACCCCGTAAGGGACCTGGCGTGAAGATATAGATAGATAGATATAATAGTTGTAGTAAATCACTTTAATATTATCAGCATTAACCCTTTTATAGTTCCAGTTTTGTACACGGGTCTTTTTTCAGAATGAGAAGAGTTAAGGTCGTAGTCTGACACGTTGTACAAGTGGGGATAGGCAGACTTTACACGCCTAGGCTGTCGCTGCTTCTATTACTTTAACATAAGAAATGTATTAAATTCTGTAGCTGTTTAAAGTTTATTATTAATAACAAATATTTTGATGATGATAATAAAAATAAAGATGTTTATAGAAAAAAATATCTAAAACGTTCTCATGAAGAATGATTCCTGACACACTGGCAGTACTACCCCGTTGAATTATAAGGTTGTTGAAAAAAATTGTATAAATGATAAAAAAATGTCCAGATTTAATTTCTATTTATGTATATACGAGTAAAATTTCCATTAATGTTTCCATCAACCCATGAACCGTTCCATTGATGGACGGTAAGTTTCTCTATGAGCGAGGAGCGTCAAGGCCGCAGTCTGCCACGCTGGCCAAGTGCCGTTTGGCAGACTTCACATGACCAGAAGACTATAAAACAAAATCATTTTTATTGTTCTTCTGTATTCTGTGTTTCAGTATTTAACTTTGTTATAGTGAAGTAAACGACGTATTAATACATATTCTGACATAATGTTTTCTCAACCTTTCCTTTTTTTAAATTAAGTTGTACCAATACCTATTGCGAGTTAAATTTAATCCTGAAATTGTACGTAACTTCCTGAATTCACAAGTGCGTAGCAAGAATTTGAATCTAAGTCTCGTAAAGATGGAGGACTGAATTCTAAGGTACCTACTAAACTACCAGTTCTCTTATCTGCTGTTGTAGAGCGTAGAACGAGCGCTTACAGTCAAATAATTGAGACAAGCCGAAAAAGCATGATCTCTATAACTAGATATATAACCATAACAAAATAATCTTATTTCTCGTCCGTCCACCTTCGCCAAGCCCTTCGTTACTTACAGGCGGCGAACACACATTTATTTACAGTAAGGACAGAGAAATGCGTCCATGATCTATTTCAGACGCGCCCAGAACCATTTTAGACGCTGGGCTTACGTCATCGGCGACCGCTTCGCAACGCTCACGTCTGATTCGTATATTGTAAGCTCTGTTGCATACATCCGTTTCCCGCGTCAGGCAACGGTATGGAAGGTAACATGTGTAAGACCTTACACTTACATTACACATAGGAACCGCACAGAAGGCGACATTCACTTGAAGTTGTAACTTCACGCTTCAGATTCCTAATAGACGTTACTATATTTTTGTTATCGTAGTTATCGGTGTACATATCGGTGGTTATCGTAGTATAGAAAGTTTCGCAAACCTTGATACTTTGATCCTCTCTTTATGTATGTATATATTTACTTGCCCGGAAAAGGAAACCGAAACATTTTGCTTTTGTGATGTGATAATCGTCGGGACCGGTTGGTCGTAAAATTGATTTATTATCTCCATTCTTAATGTTCATTAGTTGGTTATTTATTGCAGCTATATGAAATTTGATGAGTCGTGTATAAACTTGAAGTCGTGCTGAGTGAATTCAAATGGAAAGTAATAAAATTCTCATTAGACGTACGTGATAACCTTCGCGCCTTCTACATAATATACCTTACATAGATACATTACGTTAAACAATTATCAGTATTTATTACAATATTTGTTTAATCTCTTAATATTGTCGTATAAACGGTCATTTATTAAATACGTGGTATTTAGTTTAATAACTCCCTTTGTATATTCTTTAAAATGTTTGAGAGCGAATGAAAGGAAAACATGAAAAAACGTAACTTCACGCCTATTGTTCCCGAAGGGTTAGGCAGAGGAGTGTAGTACACTCCCACATTTCACCAGTTACGTTTACGATCTATTACCTTGCACCGGGAACAATGAACATTAATAAATCATAATAGAAAATCGACTCAAACTCGGACTAGCTCTTCTCAAACAGGTATTTGGTCAATTCCATTTGACGTTGTATACACACAAGTTGCATTGACGTATCCAAGTGATCAATTACAATCAGCTGTACCACGTATGTTGTCATTCTTATAAGTTACATTAAAAAACGTGTATGTAATGCGACCGTATGGACGCGGGCTAAGAATCAATTTCGAGCATTGAACACAGTATAAATGGTTGCTGATGTGTTATGTAAAATTATTAACAGTCTAATGGTCTGATTGACAGCACTTGTGAAAGCGCACGGTGTTAAATGCACGTTTATATTACGGGAATTACAAGTGTGTTAGATTTTATGATAGATTATCTTATAAATTGTAGTGTAATCAGATCAGATCAGAACATTAAGTTGATTACAAAATATTCTTTTCAACTTCATAATCTCTTTTTTATTGTTATTACACGTGAATATATATTAAAATAATCAGTCAATCTATCAAGTGGATAATTGATTGATTTGGTTTCTTTTTGAACCGACCAATTATAGCACTCCAACGAGTGTAGCTTAAACGTCAAAACAAAATATGTAATGACTGTCTGTGATAATTTTTTAGACAGTGCATGCATTATTTAAAGCTAAGGATTAAGAGTATTGATGTCGTTTACTTTTTACCTTACTCATCATCATCGGCCATTTTTATCGTTTTATTGATAAGCAGATTGATGATAGGTTGTAGTAAGGCTAAATAGAATTTCTTGGAATGTTAGCAAATACTGCCAATCCTTGGTACTTTTTTGGATTAAGAACATAAAAGTGCAAGTGAAGGGACGCCAACGGAATAAGACGGTAATCAGTATTCGAAACTAAATTTCAGTTACAAGTTACAGTTAGATAATTATAAGGGGAATCAAATGTAGAGATCTACTCAACCTGTAGAGATTTATAGTACTTGAGCCAATAGAGCTGTTATAGAGCTCTCAAAGAAATACAATGTTTGCATTTGAAATGGTGAAGATTTTGCGTTTACGCTTAAAATATATCTATCGTTCGAACTCTATCAACAACTCTGGAAACAATAAAACTATGTTTTCAATGTTGCCAGTTGATATGAAATCTGCCCTATGACGAGAACTTTATTAATGAAACCTTGCAAGTGTGTCGTCATTTGAAAGCAAATCAATTGTAATTTATCGAGAATGATCTCTCAATTGTGTTCTCAACACTAAGACTTGTGCATGGTAATATTCGTACACATAAAACATTTAATTTTGTACATCGCTGGCCACCGGGAGATGTATGTACACTGAATTTGTGTTCAGCAGTAACATGGGAAGAGATCTGTCATGTAGTCATATATATTAGTATTTATAATTATGTGTATACGTATTATTAGCCGTTTGGTAACCATACACGGGTATCTTTTCTAGTCTACTTTGACATCTCAGATGTTCGCGTACGAAGATGTCCCATGATATCATTATAGTATCATTTTTTTTTCATTTCTGCTAGTAAGTGCCAGTAACATATAACATGCGGGGTTTCCTTATTCCTTATATAATTCTCATGTACCATAGGTGTTATGGGCATACACTTAGATATGTACGAGGGGCGGATGGGCATGGTGGCATGCAGCAAATTGAATTGGTATTATTTTGTACCAATCCGCTGTTATAAAGCTGTGTTAGTCTAATTTCGTAACAATATATTTCCATAGCAATGGAATACCATATACTTTTGATCATCTTTCTACCAATAGGATCATCAAAGTAGTTGGATGTAAGGAAACATTCAAATAATTCATTTTCAATTTTCAGCTATCGCAGTCATATTCTACTTGGTGTTCTACGCTGTTCTGGCCGCATTGTTCGCGATCTGCATGGCCGGACTGTACAACCAACTGGATGATAACAAGCCCTATTTCACACTTAAGGATTCTTTGATCGGTAAGTCTTGCATGGAGAAAAGCCAAGAGTATCGCTAAATCCTTAGGTTTTGACAACGAAGTTCATTGCTAACCTTCACGAATTGGACAGATACTTTAAGGAGCAATTTTATATATTAACATGTACAATGCACGTTAAGTAGCACATTCTGGATGATATATGTGATTAAATAACAGTCGCATATCTTGTCGATAGCCTTCGCAGTAGTTTTAAATCTACGCTAGCTGCTTCTCTAATAATCTGTATAGGTGTAAGGTGAAGTACGGCCTAGACATCTTCCAGAGAAGAAGAGGTTCCTACGTAGAAGTAGGATTTTAACGATTTGCACCGAATATTTTGTATTTAGACGATAACTGAGGCCATGATGTAATCGACCCATTATAATTTCACTGTTGGAATACGGGTCTCCTCTCATATTGAGAGGGTTAAGGCCATAGTCTGCCACGCTGGCCAAGTGCAGGTATTACAAGTTACTTATCTAAGACGTACGGTGTTTTTCTGAAATGTCGCATAATTTACATATAAAAGAAGTATCTTGAAAATTGTGAACGCATCTATTTCAAATTATTATTTTTCGACTGGTAATACCAAAACCAATCGATGACAGCGAATAATTTTTGCACTTGCAGTCAGGAGTGACGACATTTTGTCAATGAATTGTTAATTTCCCCTGAAATTATAGTTGAATTTCTTTAGTATCCAGTGTTAACGCCACGAAGATGGCAGACAACGAACAAAAAGCGATGCAGCTGATTGCGGAGGCGGAGAAGAAGCTGAGCTCGTCGAAATCTTTCCTCGGCTCACTTTTTGGGTGAGGACAATGACTGTTTCATTACTTTTCGATGTTAGCTTTGTAAATTACTCATTTATACGTTTCTGAACATTTGCATATTTAATTATTCTGTAATGTTTGTTGTTATCGAATTTTTTCAAGTTCTTCATTTTGTTCTAAATTCACGTATCGCAATTAAATTAAATTCAATGCGACAAATATCTATTTGTGATATTAATTCCAATATGAACGTCACTGTTAGATCACTGGGTATACGCAAGATGGATAAATATTGCACTATTTCATCTTAGCAATAGGAACATTAATAGCCCTTGTATAATCTGTGCTCATCATATATGATTCATATTTTTAACTACATAAATAAAGTTTCAACAATTCAAATCTTAACATTCCCCAAATCTTTTTTCTAGAAGATCTACAAAATATTTCATAAAAATATGAAACAAGAAGTATTATCATAAATTGTATTTGAAACAGTAATAGCTTGCAGATTTAGATTGAACCTCCCATTTCAGTGATTTGGGCTTCAAATACTGGTATAAGTACAACCCATTTAGGAATAGTAACAAAATTAGAAAATTGTGTGCTTATGATTAAATATCACTAGATGTAGTGACAAAAAAGTAGAGAAACCCTTTAAAGTTGGTTCAAAATATTGTCTAAGGTACTTAAAAACTGATTATCCATATGGCGCTAGTAGTAAAAGAGAGAGAGAGAAAATTAAGGTCACATTATGCCTTAATTTTCTCATACTAAGGTAAGCCCTATCAAACCTGCCCAACAGAGTAATGAAAAAATGAGTAATAGAAATGTTATGCAGTTAAAGACTTAAAGCATTTCATTTTTACATTTTGTTTGTCTTTGCTAAAATTAAGTTGTTGAAGCAATGATTCTCGGAACAAGTCTGTTAGAAAATAACATTGTATAAAGATCAGTAACAATATTATCTTTTACATGGATTTATATGCTAATATCTGATAACATAAAGTGGACACTCACAGTGCACTTCGTTCGCCAATTCAAAGAGTAAGCTATGCTCGGAGTCTCTCTGAAGAATAGGATCAGAAATGATACTATCTGACAGAGAACCAAAGTCACCAACATAGCTCAAAGGACGGCAATGGGCTAGGCATCTCTGCCAAAGAACCGATAACCGGTGGAATAGGCAAGTTCTTGACTGTAGATCGGCAAACATAGTGTAGTACACCTTCGGCCCGGTGGAATGTCAATGTGCATAAGGCTGCAAACAGATGCTGGATGCGACAAGCCGTGGACAAGACGCGATGGCCCTCATTGGGGGAGGCCTATGTCCAGCAGTGGACTGAAATAGGGTGATGATGATGATAAGCTAATAAATCTATAGTTTAAATTTTTGAAGTATGTATATAGAAAAATCTAAGAGAAGAGAAGAGGATGAAAAATCCATCTACTTAATAATTGTTCATTATTTATTAATTTGCTTATACATCAAACATTGTCGGGGAACACCTATGTCCATCAGTAAATTGATACAGGATTATGGTAATGATAAGTTCGTGCTAATTACATATTAATTAATGGCTTAAAAGAACCCTATCATACTTTCTACATGCCATGTGCATATTTTTTTACTATAATTAATCAGAACTTGCCTTTATCTAACCTACTTAGACTGCAATCTAACATAATATAATAAATTAAACTCATATTTCATTTAGTGTTATTAGTCTCAAAAAACTATGGAGCAATCTGTGCTCTGAGTGCCTATTATGGATAGGATCAGAAGTAAAACTATTCAATAGATGATTAAAGTTATCAACACTGCTAAAATATTAACACCATGAAGTGGCATTGGGATAGATGTATATATTTAAGAATTGAAATCTGGAGTATAAAACTGGAGTATGTGGCAAACTGAGGACTGAACACAATGATGTTTATCAGGATAGGCCTAGACTTAGTAGTGGACTTAAATGAGCTGATTAGGTTATATTGGAATTTTTTATCATAAAATATATTTTGCTTAATCACTATTACTTCAACGTTGTCTAAAACCTTCTAATAATAATAAATTTGTTCTGTTTAAAACAGAGGTTCATCGAAAGTAGAAGAAGCTGTCGACTGCTACTTAAGGGCTGCAAACCTGTTTAAGATGGCCAAGAAGTGGCCTCAAGCTGGGCAGGCTTTCTGCAATGCGGCCCAACTGCACCTGAAGGCCGGTGTTCGTCATGATGCTGCCACCAACTTTGTAGATGCTTCTAATTGCTACAAAAAATGTGATCCAAATGGTAAGTTTGCAGTGCAAATAGACTACCTCAGTTTTCAATTGTATTGTATACAGACAATATACAGAATCTGCAGAATATGCAGAACAGTTTCAATTTTTTCTGTAATTTTTTTTCTTTTTATGGATAGGTAACAAAAGGGGGCAGCAATTATATACACCTGCTTTGAATCAATAGCAATATGATTTACCACCAACAGGACTATGGGAATAGATCAATTAGTTTAGTTAGTGGTCAAATGGTGCAAAGATGGTTAGGATTGCTTTTTGTATATTTAAATCTACTTGGTATGATCCCAAGTGAAAATATCTAGTGTTTTATATAAAATCTGTAATATATTATACATATATAAAAAACAATCATAATCTACCTTCTGAATATGGGTGTCCTCTCAAATTGAGAGGGTTCAGGTCATCAGCCATACTAGCCAAGTGCAGGTGACAGTATAAATTCTAAGGTGGCACAGGTTTCCTCATGATGGCAAGGCTTAACCACTAGGCTATCACTGCTACTACATCTCATATATAATGCTTCTAATTTTGCTGACAAAATCCATAAAACTGAAACAGGAAATCAATCAGTTTGACCTAATTAGCTATAACAGTTAATAGGGAAAGCAATATGGTAAGAATTCTGTTACATTTGTTGTTGTTGAAAAATGTTCTGTGAAATATTGTTACCTGCTACAACTAATTGCTCTGATTCAAACTGCTTTTCATGCTAGAAACTACATAGAACTTGAAATAATCACATGCATAGCTGGCTACACTTCCCCCCTTAAAAAAGTGCTAATCACAATCTGAAGTAACAGTAGAATCTAGTACCCTGTCATATTGAATACTATAAATAAGTGTTTTTCAAAGTTTGTGATAGTGTTTGCTTTTGGGCGCTGGAGACTTTTAGGGTGGTAGTGAGGGATCATGATGTTTAATTCTAAAGAAGGATAATACTCATATAAAAAACACTAGGTATATTTTAAATAAAATAATTTCAGTAAGCGCTAGATGGGCGCCTTTTAAAATTAGAGAAAATAAGTTTGAGAACCTATGGAATGTGCTATAGCTTGCTAAAATATTTTTTTTTTAACATTATGTACTAAAAATTCAACACACATTGTGACTTGAGGTATCAAGTTGAGAAATTTATTCTGCTGTTTATATTTGTGTGTAGCTGACAAGATCCAGGAACTGTTTGTCATTTTTATGACAAAAAATCATCAACCTTTGTATTGTTCCACTTTTAGACAAGTGTCTTCTCTCAGGATGAGAAAGTTAAGTCCATAGTTTTCAATGTTGGCTAAGTGCGGGTTAACAGATTTTACACGCCTCATAAAATATTTTTACGAAAACAAAAATCATAATAATCATCATAACAATAGTATCTTTCCCTGCAGTTTTAACTAATTTTTTTATTTCAAACAGTCGCCCGACAGTGATACCATATGCAACCACATTAGCTGTTTATTGGGCTCTTAGTTTAATTTTCAGAACTATTGCGCAATGCGTAGGAGCTGAAATGCGAATGAGCCAGCGAAAACGCTCCACATTTACTGGAGCGTTTTCATATTAATTAAGCAGTGCTATATTTTCTTTGCCGACTCGCTACGAGATTAACAACGCCTTTTGAAAAAACCGTAAGATTTTCCGGTTTTTTGTTTTTTTTTTGTGTACACCAGTATAATAAATACGATAGAGTAGCAATACTAAACATTGCAGATAAAAGTCTATATTATAATTTACTTGAAGTTATTCGTTTGTAAAATGTTTTAAATGTATTTCGCGTCACAAGTATATAAGAAATATATATCGTTGAACAGAAATTAATAGTAATCGCTATTTAATTGGAGTTTTAGTACAAAAATACAAATCACTTTGAATAATATAAAAAAAATCTTTGTATGTATTCATATAGTGTTCTTTATTGCATAATAGTCAATAGCGTAGGGGCTACTGAAAGTAATAAAAATGCAAATATGGCACCCCGCCAAGGGGATGTTGACCTCCAACGCATTCTACCCTATCAACGGCTTTGTAAGGTCAGGCGTGATCCGTAAATCATGTAGAATCCTACTTTATTTTGATAATAGAGCAATTACACGTATGATGATGACGTATCATCATCGTCAGCGTATCTCAGTCCACTGCTGGGGTTTATGCCCGTAATCTCCACGCTGAACATGCGGGTTGGAGATCGCAGGGCACAGCTTTTCGCACCGCCGACATACCGCCGCTATACCGTAATCAGCCGGTCGCCAGAGCCTCGTCTGTTATAGCAGGATGCACCACGTATTACACGTTACGTGGTGGCTTAAAACTTTATCATCATAAACCCTTTCATATTTCTACCGTTGGAGACATGTCTCCGCTCAGAATGAGCTTGAATCAGGTCATAATCTGCCACACTTACTTACTTACTTACTTACTTAATCGTAAAGGTAAATAGAAACATAATAAGTACATAGTAAGTAATAAAAACATAGTACTTATATTTCATCTTAAAATTCAATCAACTTATATTTCATCTTAAAATTTTTGTAAAGAGGTGTGCATCAGGATTTGAACCCTGAAGCCCCACAATGAGATGCTGAATTCTAAAACCATTAGGTTATCAGTGCTTGTAAACATACCGATTTGTATTACATCACTCCTGTAGAAATAGATATACGACTGATTATGTCTTCAGTTTACGTAACACCGGTAATATCGATAACGCAATACGAGGTCGTCTTATCAGATTTTCCCCTGTATCTTTTTGATATTATTCGATAACATAATCTCGGTCAGCGTTTCCTGTACATTACTTGTTTTATTTATAAATAAAAATAACGTTACATCATTTTTACAGAGTAATGAGTGCAATGGATTTAAATATTTGTTTTGTTGCAATTTAGTAGTTAAGGGTGAAATTGAAAGACGTTTTTATCATACCACTCTCCATCATTTCACTCCGTTGACGTCCACGGCTGGACATAGGTCTTCTCGATACAAACCCACAATTCCTGCTTTCTTGCTTTTTTTAAACCACCTGCGGTACTGCAATAAAATTTGAACAATTAAAATGAATACTATTTAATTTTAATAATTTCAACGATTAAATCTATTTATATTTTTTTAAGACAGGGAATTCGGAGCTTAAAAGGGCTTTCGGAATTCAGTTATTAGAATTGCATACAACTTTGCCCGACCTATCGTAATAATTTCCTGTTTTTACTATTGCAGAGGCGGTTTCGTGTTTACTAAAGGCGATAGAAATATACACGGACATGGGACGGTTCACCGTGGCGGCTAAACACCATCAGGTGATATGGCGTTTTTATCTCATTATTAGTCTTAAGTTCCAGCGTTATCTTACCATTCAAAGGAGAGCCTTCGCTTAGGCCAGAAACTCACAAAAGTAACTCTAAAGCAAGTCTCGACATTTATCTCTTAACCTAGAAACGAAGAGAGCCAATTCATCTTCACCAATGTTTTTAAAACTTGCCTTGCTTATTAAAGAAAAATTTTAGGTAAACGTTTTAAAAACATGTCATTCGAAGAACTGTTATCTACATGAAAAGACTGATAAAGGTTTGTCCTAGGATTTCGAGGATTATGTGTTTTAGGAACAAAAAAGGAACGAAACTATAGCAATACCAAAATGATGATTTATTTTATATTTCATTCATCATCATCATCATCTGCTGGATTTAGATCACCCTTAGAGCTATTGTGCGATATGCTCGCCTGCCTTTCTTAGTTCATTATATCCTCATTGCAATCAGTTTTTTCTTGCAACATTATTAATTGCATTACAACAGTTAAAATGTGTTCAAATATATCGCTTTACGACTTTGAATCAATTTATCAGTTAATAACAATAGCACACCCTAATTTAATTCTCTGCCGATAAAAATTGTATTAAATAAAAGTGGATTATAGAAGGTTTATCAACAACATTTCTAAATATGGGGGAAATATTTATGAAGTATTTCGCTTTATGATTCCTTAAATTGAGATTACGATTTCAATGTTCGTGTTTTCCAAATCAGATTTAATAAACAGATCAGATTTAATAAACGGAGCAAGCTATAATGGAACAATTGTGATTAGATAGTTTGGGGTGTTACTGAATCCTTTTCTGTAAAACGAGTGTCATTACCAAACCATGTATACAGATTGTTACAATACTTCGTAGTGACTGTTTGAGGTGTTCACCTATTCAGGTCGCGTTAAGATCTGATAGAAGATTGAGAAAATATGTGCAACTGACTATTTTATAAGTGCCCTCGGAAGTCTCTCTGAAACAAATGTTTGATTTTGGTATATATCTTAACAGAACATAGCGGAGCTGTACGAGACGGAGTGTGTGGACCTGGCACGCGCGATGCAGCACTACGAGCAGGCGGCGGACTATTTCCGCGGCGAGGAGTCCACCTCCTCCGCTAACAAGTGCATGCTCAAACTGGCTCAGTACGCCGCGCAACTCGAGCACTATGACAAGGCCATACAGATATACGAGCAGGTAGCTACTTCACTGTATGTACTGTATGTACTATTTACTATGGTGGGCACAACGCGCAGAAATCGACTTGGCACTAGCGAGGAAAAAATAACGTTAATAATTAAATTTAATAATGTAGTAATGTGGAATGCAGTATAAAATACCGAAATTTGCAATTAGACTTTTCATTTTCATTTGACTTAATTAATGACTACATAAGTCTGATTTGTAACAGAAAAATTGGAGGAATCTAATCTGGGATCTAATCCTCCAATCTTTCTATATCTGTATCACAACACGGTATTTATTTATCGTTGTCTATAAATTCTTCTAGGGGACGAAATTCTATCGGACGCGAAATACTAGCAAGAGATCGTTGTCGTCCTGTTCTTCAAAAAGGGTAATAAAACCCAATCGACCAATTTTTCTCCCTAGCCATGTCTATATGCTGTTTTCTAAAGTCATCACGAATCGTCTCGCGCGTAAACTTGACGAATTCCAAGCCTCCGAACAGGCCGGGTTTCGAAGAGGACACGGCACCATAGACCACGTAGCAGGGATAGCCTAGTGGTTAAGAATTCAGCCCCTCACTCCGGGGGTGCTAGGTTCACATCCATGGCGCGCACCTCTTTACAAAATTGCGTCTTAAATTTAAGTATCACTTGTTAACAGTGAAGGAAAACATCGTGTGGAAACTTACACACCTTAGAATTTAATAGAAAAAAAAGTGTGTAAAATTTGCCAGCTCGCACTTGGCCAGTGTGGCAGACTATGGCCTTAATCCTCTCAATATGAGAGAAGATCCATATTCCAAGTGGAATTATAATGCGTCGATTTTTTTTATTATTGTTATTATAGACCACATTCACACAGTCCTGCAGATTATAAAGAAGACTCAAGAGTATAATCAGCCCCTATGCTTAGCGTTTGTGGACTATGAGAAGGCCTTTAGTATTGGAAATCTGGTATGTTCTGAAGTGCTTGCAATGGTGCCAAGTGGATTGACGATATATCCAAGTGCTGAGAGGTCTCTATGAAGCCGCGTCTATGATCGTCCAAGTACAAAATCAGCAATCTGAACCTATCCTTCTGCATTAAAGAGAGAGACTAGGACACGTTATTTCCCCCTAATTGTTCACGAATTCCCTGTAGGATAATATATTCAAAACGTTACACTGGAAAGGGCTGAGCATAAACGTTAACGGCGAGTACTTCTCACACTTGAGGTTTGCGGACGATATCGTCGTCCTGGCTGAAACCGTGCAGGACTTGCAATATATGCTGAGCAGTCTGGCTGATTCTTTTGCTCGCATCGGTCTCCCAGTGAACTTGGACAAAACGAAATTAATGTTCAATGAACATGTCCTCTCGGAACCGATTGCTCTTAATGGGGTGCCTCTCGAAGTTGTTCAGGAGTATGTATACCTCGGGCAATTTTTGCAGTTTGGTAGAAACTACTTCGAGAGG
>DWDT01002186.1:0-14196 GCA_018245595.1 Microceris scylla | reverse complement strand
AAGAAATCGTTGAACAACTATTTCTATTGGATCTAACTAAGGAATCCAAGAAAAAGAGTAACTTCTGAAAGTGAAAACGGGAAAACGATTAACAAAAAGACAAAAGGAAATAAAATAGTTGGAAATATATTAAACTTAAGAATAAGTAAACAGGGCAATGAAGTTAATTTGTATACCAACGCATTTTGTTTGAATACAGCGAAAGAAGATACAAAACGTAACTTAATACCTATAATCTCCGAAGGGGTAGGCAGAGAAGTGTAGTACATTCCCACGTTTCACCAGTTACGTTTAAGTTCCATGGAATAGCCTATTGCCATACACCAGGGACAGATCCAGACTCCGAGCCATTACTAAAAATTCTAAATTAGAAAAATCCAATAGTACCAGACTCGGGACTTAAATCCAGGACCTCCCAGTCAGTCAGTCCCAGGCAGTCGCGCTCGACCAACAAGGCAGTCATGATACAATACATGTAATATAAGGCATTCTTATTTCAGATCGCTTCAGTATGTTTAGAGCAGCTGCAACGACTACATGCTGTCATCAGTTAAATAATGATTATCTTCTATCTCCAATTAAAACAAAGGAAATGACCCGTTGAATAATCTGCTAATTAAAATTAACTATTTACTAATAAATAACTAATTAAACATGAATGTCTATAATTAAAATTACAACTTACAGTAACACGGCATCTATTACTTAGAAAGAGAAATTATTTTGGTTGGCATTTTATTCAACAAACAAGCTGAGTTATGATAAAATCAATTGATTGCAACGCTTCGTAAGATACAAGTATGAAATTAATTATTATCGATGCTTACGAAACTATTCTTCATATAAGCGCAGATTGTCTAAGGCGTACAGACAATGAACTGAAAGGTATTGGGGATATTGCAAATTAAGATCGTGAAATAACCATGCATTGGTCAAACCAGGAAGTGATTGGTGAATGTGACGAAATAACGGTATAGTGAACAACGTTCACTGATACCTAGAATTGCTTAGAATTGGCAATAAAAACGTTAAATGAGTTTTAAATTTTACAATGTGAAATAAACTTGTTGAATTTTAAAATAAAGACAAAAAAGTCTATTTACGCATCAACTCAGTGGAAATTGAAGCTTAATGGATTAAAGATATAGTGCAGTTTTATAGAAGAAAGTTAGAGGCAGTCAGATGGACAGGAAGAAAAATAGATTTTATTCATAAACAACGAATATGTTTGGGTTTAGTATTCGGATATTAGTACTCCCCGGTAATTGTACAAATTTTGTATGTTTTAACATCTGTATTATTATGTTCAACAAGGAAAGATAAGGTTATTGTTAATGAAGACGACAGTAATATTAATAATCAGTTCTCGGCCGAATATAATTACGCACAAATACTACAGATACCGCTAAAAGAGCCTTCGTATCAATTGATTTTTGATTACCTAAAACTGGTGTACTGACTTGTATTCATGTTTCTGAATGTCAGTATCCATTCATTTTATTAAAGTATAATTCACAGTACATTGCGCATATGTTGCATTGTTTCAAAATGTAGGCTGATGTGTGCTTGTTGAGCATTGTCTGTAACCTCCAATATATTATCTTACACGCTCGACTTAACTTTATCGATTATCTTTGGACATGCCTCAAACATAGCCCTGACACCCATAACAAACAGTCCAGCACCGGAAATCGGTGCAGAGACAATAGAGCTTCCTATTTCCGTACATCGTGAACTTGTCAAAAATGTCAGCGACTTTCTTTTTAAGTCTTGTTATCTATGAATACTGTTGATTTCCGGTTTAAAGTACAGTATGCGGAAAAATTAGTTCCCAGGCTCCGTGTGCTATTTTATTTAGCCTTGATGTTACAGTTTAAAAACTTAATAGCTTTGAACGTTCAATAGTCAGACTGTTTCTAAAATGTTAAGCGTTAGTGTAAATTAAAAGTCGATTCACGCATTGTCTCAACAATCCGACTCAATGTCAAATATAACCTGAATTTGACGTGAACACCATTACGTTTGTTCAAAATTGGGTCTTGTTGTAGTGAAAAATAGTGGTTTTTTGCGCATCAGTTACAATATTTAGAGGTTATTTTTGCACGCTCGCTACTTATTTGTGTCACTGGGTAAAGGGCAAAGCGCTAAACGCATCTTTTACGTACCTACAGTTTGAATGGCTCAATCGGTTTCTTGCGGTTAGTCAATGAATAGAGTGTCACGGTGTTCACGGTTGCTCGACCATAAACAAAATATTTTTTCCTCCAATGCCGCAATGATTTCTTATTCGTAATGCAATTAGTGTTGGTATTAAAAGTGAAAAAATGAAGATTTTGTTTCTACGTGACACTTACAATTGAATAATTAACCTAATTTTCAATCTTAAATTTTAATATTTCTCATCAGCAATTTTCTATAAATGAAAAAATGATTAAGTTTAATTGCATTTTTATGGTCTTACCAGTTCATAATATAATTAAAAATAAAACAAATTGATTCATCCAAAATTTATATCCACATTATGTAGTTATTACAAAATTTATTTCTTTGTTTTCATTTATAATCTTCGGCTAAAAAAGCTAACGATACTACATATTTGAATAAAAAAAGCAGCAAAACATGAACGTCTATACGCGACTATCTAAGTTATAATTAAAATTCGCGCGTAGACAGATTGATTACAACGTTAATGAAAACTTGGTAACGGTAACTATCTGTATGTCACGTCACGCAAATATGACATAACATTCTTTCCAGCTTCCGAGACCGCATGACATTAGACGTACAGCGTTGTTGATACGGGCGTTATGTCATATCTTTTGATGTTTGTATTTGTTTTAAGGCGAGAACATCATTTATGCGGAAACATCATTTATTCGTGTATGTTCTGATTACAGTAGATGTATAGGAAAGGAAGCGATAGAGAGAATGTGTCGAGTAAGATCTCAGATACACGAACTGAATAACACATACATAGAAGAATAGAAGGCAGAAATAGACTGAAAAGAAGCGCCTTTTAGCGGGGGCGTGACCAAGTAAAGGAAAGAAGAAGTAGATGTACATTAATATTTTCTTATCTTTTGGTGTGAAGTACAAATATATTTTGAAAATGCGTTATGCATTCAATTTGTCCTTAACGATCACGCCAAAGGAGTTACCAATGCATTCGCCTTCTCGAAGGCCTTAAGTAATAATGCATCAGGAACGCATCAAAAGGTTAGTAATGGTGATGTGGAATGAATTTCGAATGGATGCACCATGTTAAAACGACCACGCAAAATTCTCGCAAGGTAAAATTAAAGTCCGTGACTAATTTAAAGATGAGGTCTGATTAGTGTCAACATAGCAGTAATCAAACGTGATATACATTTAGCGTACGGAAATTATTATTACATAGTCCCGTTCGGGCCAGCAATGAGTACTGAATAACGAATATCTATGCTTACGCCTAACGCGTTTCTTCTATATTCATCCCTCTACATACGCACGCTGGTTACGAATGTTAGTTTTTAGGAAGAATTATGGAACAAATTCACTGATGCTACGCGTCACCGAAAACAAAATCTTTAAGGTGTATAAAGATTAATTTATGTTTATATATCTTCTAAAATTAGAACGGTTTTTACTTCACGATAATTCAAAATACAGATCTCAAAGACGAGAATCTAACTTCTTATTTAATATAGCTGTCACTTTAATTTTAATGCTTAAATTTCTGTCTATAACAGCTAGTGTTTTTGCATAGACAGCTACTAATCTTTCATCATCCTCGTCATAATTATCATCATTAACATTTCAATCGTACTATGTTGAGCACAGTCTCCTGTCAGAGTGAGAAGGGTTAAGGCCACACTGTAATCTTTAATGCAGGTTAAAATGGTTGAATTAATGGCACACATGCTTCCTCTTATGTCCACCTATTGTGTTGCCATACTTGGAGATAAGTCTAAAAAGAGTCATGATTCATTTGTGACATTATCTCTTCATGTTTATACGGTTTTAAGAAAGTCAAACGACGAATTCGCAACCCGAATTGTTGTTTAATATATGTAAATGGACATTCTGCTCACTAATGAACAAGCGGTTTTATTCACAAATATGTTGCCAGTATTAAAAATAACAATGACACACAGAGTATCTAATTTTTCATCAATAACACCGAAATGTAAACCATAAAACATCTAGTGGAAAATAACAATAGTGACACAAGTTTATTGCTATGTTAAAACGATATAAGTGTTTTTATGTGAAATGCAAGATTTGTTGTCGCTTCCTCGATGACATAGATTTATGATTTAACATGTTCTTTAATACGTTTTTGTTCGATCGATTCAGAAATATGTTATTTGTTTCCTGCGAATAAATAATTTGCAACACATTAATGTACCAATGCTATGTAGATACATGTCTGTTCTTGTTCAACTATTCCTGTTCCTGTGTCCTGTGTCCTGTTCAACTATTACAATACCTGGATCTTATAGTAGAGACTTAGTACAAATTAGTATTCAATTATTTTTCGGGAAGACTAGCATGGTCCGAAGAACTGCAGCAGGACCCAATTATTACTACCTAACAATAACGATTGATTTCCACATTCCAAAACAGTGCACCGCTTGACATAACTTGCTTGTGCCAACTGTATATATACAATTTGTCATTGCAATTTGAAATCGTATTCAGATTTTTGTGTTGTGCAATTGTTACATTGTTATCTTTGTTATGAACACTTTAAATTTTTGTTACGACTAGAATGATCAAAGTTAAGTGACTGAATCTGCTATTACATGACTGGCTGTTGAAAGCTGGCTGTGTTGCCCGCGGGTTTAATTATTTCAAAATTTCATATTAACAATGACAGCTTTATTTGACTAACAACTTAAAATTTTCACTTAAATACATTTTGAGTAGTTTACGTAACTTAAACAGAAATAATGAGGATGTTATAAGACGGGGTCATTATAATCATTGTTATTAAGCTGTCATTCAAAAACATATCACAGTTTTCGATGTATTCCTCAGTCACAATATGTTTATAAGCTGTCATACACAAACGTATCACTCACTGTTTTTGATGTGTTCTATAATCAAAATATGTTTTTAATCCGTTACAATACATTTAGAAATATAATCATAGTTCTATTTCATTTTTACATTGTCTTCGTTGTGTGAAAATGTTGCTATTTCATTGTTTAAGTGGACGTTTTATATTTTGGCACATGACGTCGACGACGCCTATTGGCATCTTCTTCCTGCTCCTTATTCAAGATTTATGCATCAATAGAAACCGCAAAACTTGAATATCAAAATTAATGATTGGTCAGATGGATAAATGCATTGTTAATATATATATCTGATTTTTTTGTTTCACCTCTGCGATACGTGCAAGACGTTTGGTGCTGGTTTTAAATATTTTAATAATACCGTATCGTATATACGAGTATGTATTATTAATAACGTTGGAATGTCGCCTTTTTGATATTATCATTTTTAAAGACTTTCGTAAACAATTATATTACAGTGGAACAGGATGTGATTTAGTAATAAGTGTTAAGGCTACAGCTACATACAAAAAAGTATCTACCTATATACTTATAGATTTATATGTTTATATGTATTGTAATGCATTTTGGTTACTATGACAGCCATGTCCATATATGGTCTGTCTAGTTGGTACCAAATGGTCTTATGTGTAGATGTTCCGAGAAAGAATTCATTTATTACTTAACACTCAGCTATTTTCTTAAGCACAATACTTTTATTACACTATTGTCACACATTATTTTCAATTGTATTGTTTGTTTCAAAGTGACATCTCTCTTTACGTGCGAAGTGGCGATTAATTACTCTCGGTAGGATATTATACAATATTATTATATATGTAAAATCCAGTTCTCATAGTTTAATTACACGAGTAAGCCTCTGCTGACTGCGAGCATGACATCACAGTTACGTGGTGAATGAAACCGAAAGTGGTGTCGACGTATCTATGTAGGTACTCGTACGTGCCACTTACAGATTTGAACGCAGTACGAGTGTTTATATATTATTATTTTGCTCCGTTGATCCAGCGGTTGCTAGCGCTACTGCTGGTCAAAAGGTTCTGGGTTGGATTCTCGCATCGGGAGAAGTATTATTGGGTTTTTCTAAATTCTCAGTTGCAGGAAAAGTGGATTTGTGGTTGGTGTGAGGCATGTCATCATCAACCTGCCTCAGTCCACCGCTAGATATATTCATCCATGAGAGCTTATTGGTTATAATCCCCACGCTGAGGTGCATGAGAATTGCAGAGCACGGCTCCTTGCACCGCCTGCGCTGCTGTCTGTCGACTGTCAAGGCATTTATCCGTGGCTTACTCACGTGTCGTATCTATATTTCGCATTTTATCTCTTGAAAATGACGCATACAGCACTAACTTAAGTGACGGTCGAGACGTGCGAGATTTTATCTTAACATTATGTGCCAGATACATAAATTAATAATATATAGCTCGACCTACTGCTCTTTGGCCCAAGACGGATGTTTTTTGTGTTAAATATGCAAAAATGTGAACTGTTATAAGCAAAACGTACTACAACATACAATCCGTGACATTGATACCTCGTGATGACGTCACAGCTGTTTATATGGAGCGAAAACCAAATAAGATTTTTTATTAAGTCTAAGAGATTGTTGTGGCAGCCCTGTGACCCTAATGGTTTTTAATAATCGAGATGGAAAAAAGTATGTCGTCTACAGCTAAAGATGGAAACAGATCAAGTAGTGTTACTATATTTACTGATGGCTTCATAAATCAAAGTCAGACAATATAAAAACATATTTTTCGTAAGCATCCAAGCTTCCACATGTATTAATTGCCAGTTCAATAAATCCAATTACCCGCAACAAAGGCTTCAATTTCTTCCGGAAGTGCTCGATCTCTGACAAGTGACATTTCGGCATAGGAAACAAAGCCTCGGAGCCAAAGTCTTGGAGCTATGTAGAGCATCGGACTCGGGATTGACATTTACATAAGCACTTTCTATTATTTATTGTTAAATAAAGATCCGTATGCACTACCTGTGATACTGTGTGTGATTTGATAAAATAAAATTTTGGCAAAATGAAAAAGTGTTATAAATTAATTTTTGCAACATTTTGAATAGGTATATTGTTCCTTTTATGGTTCCTTTTTTTATTTAAACATTAAACGTATTTTCTTCTTACGATTGTGGCGCCACCGGAAGATTGAGTAAATTATTCTTAACAAAAAAATCGTATACTTCGTAAATCGTTAAATAAGGATAAGGTGTATGTTTATCTTTATTTAGTGTGTGGAAAGTAATGGCTGTAATTGCGCCCTCCGATACAATAACACAATAATAATTCATTAACATATTAAATCTTTTGGAGATTTTAAACGTGACTTACTACATTAAAACCTGTCTTACAATCACAAATTAATGGAACATTTTTCAAACAGATTTAATTGTTAATTCATGTAATTTTTTACTACAAAAAGTTCACTCTTTCGTGATGTTCGTATATCTACAAAATATTTTATTCTAACAACGGATAGCGTGTCGCTCCTTAACAATCATGATCATTAATGAAATATGACTTTACAGTCATGCATTACATGCAATGATCACGCAAGATCATGAATTAATACGATTATATCCCAACAATAATATTGTGTAACACCTCAGGCATACAATTATGTAATAGGTGTGTTATGTTACCCTAAATTAAATTCTCTTTCAATTTTTATTTTATATTTCTATCAAATCAACACAACAAAAATAAATCGGATGTTAATATATACATTACATTATACGTATGTTAGTGTGTGCCCATTACAATTTGAATGAATATTCCTAATACATTTGACATTAAAAAAGTTAACATATGTAATAATTTGAAACTGTCAGTCCTAATTACAATTGTACATTTAAAAAAAAGCAATAAAAAGAAGCAATAAATACGAATGTGCCTTTTCGTTCTGTCACGACACACGTTCTAACGAGTGGCGTAGGTTGCGTTTAGAGTAACCAAACGATAACATAAGGGAAGGATAGCCTCACCGTTTCATTCCTACATTTGTGAAGTATTTTACTGTGTTCATAGAACATTATTTAATTTCTATTATGTGTTGAATAAATAGTTCGTTAAGTGACGTATAACTTGGCTTGGTATTTACATGTATACTGATGTAAACTATTATTTGACACGGTGATACCTACGAATAAGAGGGTGGAAACTAGTGGAAGGTTTACTCAAGTGCTTCCGAGAGCAAGTTGGTAGTTGGTCCCGGATATGATCGTTAGATAACAATCGTTAATTTACAGATGACGTAAAACATTCCACAGGCAAATCGTGTGTATCTTAAATGTTTATACACAGTCTGTTGTCTGCTACAAATTCAACATGGTAGTAAGTCCTTTAAAATATGTGTCCGGGAGCGACGCTTACACATGGCAACACTAACGCCTACGCATTGCAGAGGAAACTCCACCGAAGGAAACACGAATAGTATTTAGTGCAACACGCAATAACGGAAAGCGCACGGATTGAGCTGTCATTGGCAAATCGTGACCGGATTTTGGAGGTTTATATTTTTTTTATTGCCAGCAATTTTCTTACAGCTAAACGCATTTGGTTGGAATCGATCAATTCTAAATTTTGGACATTAGACCTTGCATATTATTAGATATCACTAAAACATACAAATTCAGTTTCTGTTTACCTGTATGGAGATACAAAGAAACATACATATTATGGCTTCTTTAGTCTCTAGCAGAATTTTTTTGACCTTTCGCAAATCTAAATCTAATATTTTAACGCTCTGGTTTAACAGACTCATCTTTTCTACATAATTATGCATTTTTCAGTTTAGATTATTTATTCTATCAGCTATAAAAGCTATCGTTAAATGTATTTGCTGTTTATGTGTGTTATGTTTAAGTATTATTACTAAAACAAGTTAGGAATATTTTGAGAACATGTCGGGAAATTGTAAAAAACCTATGTTTATTTATTCATAGGTATGTCATTTCCGGCTATAGCTCTTACATATTTTAATACTACAGTAACTACATTTAGATTTTTGATACTAGTCAGATTTAAGTCTCCGTATTAGAAGAGTCTCAAGTCTGTACTATGCTCAGGGCCATTGTAGACTTAATGATTTTATGTAAGCCTGATATACATTTAAATAACATGAAAAATCTAAACAGTAATTGTAAAGAAGAATATTTTTTAAAACATTTGCATTAGAAGCCGATTAAACCACATGCCAACGGTTTAAATAGGCTGTACTTATGTAATATAATACAGTACTTAAACATATAAGTACACTTGTTTGTATGTAAATGCTGAATTCCATACAAAAAAATAGTTTGTTGTTCTCAGACAATGACCCAGGGAACAATGCTTGAGTTGTGTTTATTGGGAACAATGAAAGGAACAGACAACACTTCACCATTGAATCAAGGCCTATTCATATGGCGAAATTAAAATAGTGAGTTCATAATAATCTTACTTATCTTACGTTCATGTTATATAACGAGGTAATTTAATGGAGAAATATTATAAGAACGGGCAAGTTTATTTTAATGTAACCAATTAATATCCCACTGGCTTGCACAGATTTCTCCACGCGGATTGAGAAAGGCTAGAAGATTTCCCCGTCAGCTTCGACCTGTACAGATTTGTGGACATTAGATTAGTAACTGACTCGCCTGTCGCTAATTTTTAAACCGACATGATGACTTCTGCCAGGGCCATACGTATGTTATGTAATGGTTGCACCCGGAGCCTATTGCAATAAAAATAGTTGCCCTCGTGATATTATTTGCCAATGTTCCCCTATCTAATGTCTGATCACGTTCAAGCTCTCCAATTTTACAGGTAGTATCTTAAAGATCTCTCCTAAGCAAATCTCCCACGAAATTGACATTAAGTATTCATAAAGATAGCGGCCTTTAAAAATACTTAATGTCAATTATAATCATACATTAAATAATGGCACTCTAATATTTAATGGATAAATCAAACAAGTAATTCGATAGATGAGCGAATTTTCCCACAAGTGGATTGCGAAATGAACCGGTGTGTTTCTGGAGCAAGGTCGGGCGGCAAGATGGCCGTCAAGCAACATGGAGTCACATCGAATGTCAGATGCTTTCGCGCCAAAACTGATGTCAGTTATCATATGTTTTTAATGTTCGTTCCATTGAATATATGCAAAAATTTCCGGCTTTAAATGTTAACATTAAGCTACATAAATAATTACTATAATATCACCAATATTGTTCCTTAGTTATTTTTTAAGTCATTTATTTATTAATTATCAATTTAATTATATCACTTCGTTATTTTCTTCGTTTGCCTACGTGCACGTAGTGCCAATGTAAATTTAATATTACTCCAAGTGTTTATAATATTTTCAAGTGTTGATGAAAAAAAAAGACTATTTTAGTAAGGACCTTACAATTCTAAGTAATAAACTTTACGTAATAGTGCAATATTCCTAGCTACTGCGGAGATCATTAAGTGCATATGCAGATCGTTAGAACGGACAGCCATTTTTCAAACCACCAACTCCGGGAGATGAAATACTTTGTATAATGATATCCAAGGGTATATTAATCTTCTGCAAAGTAATTGGCAAATATTATCAAGATATAATAAAAGTAAGAGTCGCTTTTGTAGTGATGTTTTCGTAGTTTTGTAATATTGCAAGGTCGGCCGATCGCGGCGGACGTTCAAATTACGGACTTCGTGTGAAAAAAACGCCAAGTGTTTGCAATTCTGCGCCGTCGGAAGCAAATCGAATGGGTTTGTACGTTATGAAATATAGCTTGACTCGCGACTTTATTTAATGGCTAGATTAGTGTGCATTTTATATATTATGTTTTGTCGGTATTATTATTAAGGACTTTACGGAATACACTCTGATACTGGCTATTATACATCCGGTATCGCCGGAGACATCGTGGGTGGACGATTATCAATGAATGGCGATAAATCAGGATGTTCGACGTAGTCATTGATTATACTGGCCGAATCAAATTATATCAATATAGATTCCTAAATATTCTATGTAATTTGTGGCGTGATATTCAAGGCTTTTTTAGTCACAAAACTGAAACAGAACGACAAATGTTAGAATTTTACTATAGTACCCGATTCAGGATTTGAACCCAGGACCTCCCGATCGACAGTCGACGGAGGCAGTCAAACCATTTGAGAGCCTAATAACCTTTTTTTAAATTTCGTGATGAATCATTATCCATTTTTTACTATTGGCAAATTTATTTACAATAAAACGATTTTATTGTTTGCAAACTAAACACAACCCATTGGGAATGAATCATGTAAACAAAAGAAAAAACTAAATTAATATCTAGTGCGTAGTTTAAAAGTACTAAATTATCCATTATTTTAAGAAAACTTATTAAAGTTAATTCCTGTTTTTGCCGCTAGAGGCGCCAATGTCGTCTTGTTGTTGTTACGTCATAAATATGTAATTATTGAAATATTATTCTATGGTATTTGTTGTTGTTTGTTTATTTCTAACGAGTGGTGAAAATATTACGACTATTAAAAAAGTCTTTGGCATTTTCAAGCGATAACAGTTTGCATAACATTTTAATCGTATTTGATATTTAACTTTTGTAATGGCGGATAATCTCTTAACTCTACGAATTTGTTGCACAGATTTGTGTAATCAGAGATTACAAGTGCTTTGCTAGATTTATTTTGCAATGGAACATCAGTTTTTTTTCTTTGTGATTTCAAGTACAGTGTAGCACCAGTAGTATAGTAAAGGTGAATTAAGACAAATTGGTTTTCAAATAATTTTACGCAATAAATTTGCCAATATTTTTCGTTTGTGTTATATTATAGAAAACAAACTGGCAAATACGTGATCGCACAGTAAACGTTTAAGGCGACCTAGTGGAATTGTAGTTTAGACTTATTAGCGAAAGCTTAGGCTTTTCGAAACGGTATCCTGTTTACAGATCTGCAAAGTGTAACTAATACAGTATAATGCCTAGTACTTGAACTTTAGTAAATAATAGCTGTTAGCATTTGTGACAGTTCCTGATCCTATATCCGGTTATAAATTGGCAAAATTTAATCCTTTATGACATTATGATCTTAAGTACCTACGTCATGTCGTAATGTCTCAAATTTTTTATAATTCTATATTCAAAATTTTACTACGTAAGTAAAATCATTAGACTGCCTCGTTGGTCGAGTTGGTCGTTGGTCGAGAAACGTGGGGGTGTACTACACTCCTCTGCCTACCCCTTCGGGGATTACAGGCGTGATGTTACAAAGTTTTACTGTTAAACGTTTTTTCAGTCGGACAACCCACTGCGATCGGCGGTAGCTCATGAAGAGCTCGAATAAACGCGTAACTAATACAGCTACCTCGTAAAAATATGTATAATAAACTTAAGCCAGTACTCCATGTAATCATAAAAATACCAAAATAGGTACACCCAAAACTTCTAAATATTTCCATTTTTTTAATGTTAAATAAAACCAAAAAATTAAACTGTAACATCATTATTTTTCTCATTTAAAATCAATTGTATTTAGGTTTTTAATTGGTACAACGTTAAGGTTTAGTCTCTAATAGTAAAAGCAATGCCTTTTGCGTTGTTCAATTAACGAAAACGTGTTTATATTCAGGGCGTTGGCAACACTGGGCATTTGATAAGCAAAGCGACTCGGTTCTAAATATGCCATATCACGAAACGGTCACAATTGTTCTGGGAGTTACACAAACGTAAAGCTCAGTTCATTGTTCATTTCGATCACAGAGTTGATAATAATAGAATTGACATAACTGAACGGTATTAGTTCGTGTCTAAAGTTAAATAACTTTCACACTATAGTTGTAAATTACGAAACATACGTATTTCACACCAGGTCCTATATGGGGTGGGCAGGGAACACCAAGTGCTAAATATCTCTATACCTATGGACCTGCCATGTTTCTTCAACATTCGTCAATCTTTTTACACATGCATTCTAGTTAATGTAACTTCTGATTCATATATGGTAAAAGTTCCATAATAGTTTTCATGGTGGGCTATAGTCGTCTTTATATAGGTAGAATATACGTATATACATCTGTCGCAGAACCAATAGCCGCTGGAGCAGACGTGTTCTGGAGTGGAGACAGCGATTTGACAAACGTAGCGTAGGACGCCTTCTAGCTAGGCGGAGTGACGATATACGCAAAGTGGCTGGCAGTAGTTGGATGCGAAGAACTGAAGATCGAGCTCAGTGGCGTGCCATTGAAGAGGCCTATGTCCAGCAGTGGACGAGAGTAGGCTGATGATGATGATGATGATTGATATTAAATTGATTTTAAAGTATTATTACTTTTAAATAGTCGGCTCCATACACATACACGTTTCGCTCCATACACATATACGTTTTGCTCCGGGTAATCTCCGAAACAGCTGAACCGATTTCGAAGGGACTATCACTGGTAGATAGCTAATATTGCGAGGAGTAACTTACGCTATTACTTTGAAACTGTTATTTTAAACTATTTAAAGAAGTTTTAAAGTTCCATACAAGAAAGTTATAACCCATAAAACGTAAGAAATGCACGCGAACGAAGACACAGACACAGCTATTAATTATCTTTATTTTTGGATAAACTCATTACAATACTTAACGAACCATTGTCTGGGGCTATTATTCCCCCTTTCGTATTCCTGTCAAAGTCCAGACAGTTCAATTTGCATATTGATTGAAAACGTTTGCAGTTAAATTGTTCGCCACCAGTTCAGTTCCCAGTTGGGGCGTAATGTAATAAGTAGTTTATGCTTCACCGAGGCTGGCTATTCCTTCGAGGGGTGACTGGAACTCCTGTTATCTCACACCTAGCTGCGAGTTTCTCTTTGGTGGTATTTCTTACCGATATGCTACGCAATAGCCTAGTGCTAAAGTAACCAAAACTGTTAGTGAAGGATTATGCTGGAGACTTAAAAAGTATTAACACTTTTTATTTAATTATTTAAGAATATACATAGGATATTTTTGAATTCTGTTCTTTGTTTTGTTTGTCTGGCAGACACCGCTGCCATAGTGATGAGACCGTCTTTTTGTGTTCGTAGATTTCTTATTGTATTGTTTTCGGTAGTCACTTTTATTTCGTGGTGTGTACATTAGAATGAAATATCTATTATA
>DWDT01002185.1:0-14202 GCA_018245595.1 Microceris scylla | reverse complement strand
CCATAGTCTGCCACGCTGGCCAAGTGCGGGTTGGCAGACTTCACACACCTTAGAAATTTTTTCTAAGATGATAGCATGTGATATTTAAACTTAAAACACACTTTTTGTAAAGAGGTGCGCACCATGGGTTTTAACCCGGCACCCCCGGAGTTAGGGACTGAATTCTTAACCACTAGGCTATCACTGTTAACAAATAAACAATATTAAAAACCAGCCTTATATTGGTTAGTCTCAGGTTTGACCAAGTTGAACTGCAAAGTAAACAAACCTAACAAAATGCTTAATAAAAGTATTCTTACAAATATTTCTGAAGGGCATCTTTAAAAGCAATCCTGATGATCCGACTGGACTCCGAAGAGACTGTGTTGAAAGTTATCAATATCTCATATCTCTGATATGTCTCTGGTACATTATGAGTCGCTAAGTCAAGCAAACAATCGGCTGTTTCTTCTATCAAGATTTTATTTATTGAAATATCCTTTAGATTGATATCCTGTGGAAGATGTCAAATAATTTAAATGTTTATGGATGCAGATTCTAAGACACCAAAACTGAGCTCAGATAGATCAGATACGGGCTGATTGAAGAGTGAGAAATCTGTTAAATATCTCTGTGGATATGGTAGTGATGAATATAGTGTTAGGTCTGTAACTGAGATATTAAGCACTCCTTGCTCTCTGCCTATCCAATGAAGAACAAAATGTGATGATTTAATAAAATTAAAAAATGATACACAAATATGAATAAAATATATCATTTCAAAACACAATCATGTAAATCCATGTGCATATTTGTTACTGAATATCTGCTGAGTGATACGAACACATCTGTGACAATTGGTCACTAACACACTGTGACAAGGGAAGGTTTTTATGCAAAAGTGGAGCCATAATGATCAGTGTAATATTAATAGATGCAGCTAAGTTATGCAATACACTATTAAATACCTTTGGGTGTTATAAAAAAAAGGGTTTTCTTTTCAGATTGGTGAAACAGTTATTATATTTTTTTGTACATCATAAGCTGTAAAAGTTGTTAATAACTAAAAATTTATGGTTTAACTAGTAGCTATAAACTAATTAGAAATTGGATAATATGTACTGAAAAATAAGATAGGATTTCTGACATACCTTAATAAATGTAAGAAGTAATTGTAAAAACCTCCACCATTGGGTATTATGTGCAATAAGATGTTTCCTGATTGCTTCCAGCCAATATTGTAATAAGCAAACCAGGTGTTTACCGAGGAGACTCCATGTTTTCGATGGCGGTAAACGCAATATATGCTCAAATATTTTAACAGCTGCGCCATTTTCCTCGCATTTATTGAAATACTGTTTATTAAAGAATATTTTTTACTCTTATTTATTATTGGTTCCCAATTATGTTTAATACATAAAATAATAAAAACTACCTCAATTTCAAACGACCTAATATTTTTCATTGACAGAACTGTCGATACATTGAATGCAATTTTTAAATCACACCTCTTATTTTCAACGTCACGTGTAAAGGATATGTATTCATTTAAATTCGTCACAGTTTTCAAACATTTATCAAGATCCATCATTACATTTGCTAATTAAACTGTTTAATATGTATATTAAACAATATACAATCTAAATATTTCTATTTGTAATATTCTAATTTCCCGCGATGTAGTGATCGGTGACGTGAAAGAGTCAATAGGTACAGAAAAGAAATATGTTGAACAGTACAGATAATTAATGGGCAGCAATGGGTATTCTGTAATAAAAACAAAAAAAATATTATTTTTATTAACAATGGCGTTCATTTATTGTTTTCGTTTCAACCACTTATAAAACGACCATACCTAATTAATATTTCAATTTATCTGGAAATTCTAAACAGAAAATCGTATTATATATTATTTCCATATATAAATTTGTGGTTTCTATTATTCCTGTTTATTATATTATTACGTAACAGAAAGTATGTGCATTTTAAAATATGCTCTCAACATTCAGTATGAATATGTTAACGGTAGTCAAAAATATACCATAGAACGAATTTTTTGCTTTTATATTTTTAAATGTATAATATACTATGTATTTTCTTACTTACTTTAAACTTCGTTGCTTGTTTTTGCGTGTTTTGTTACTTAGGGAAATAACTTTATTTTCAAAACTTAAAAATATCGATAAGATAAAAAATTTTGATCAAAATCTTATTTGTATTTCATCACAGTGGCCTGTCCTAAATATCATTTGCACCCTTCATGAGAAAATACAACCTACTGTATTACACGGACATAGATTCGAAATAATACACTACAATGACAAAATTAATAACGTCGAAATAATTATCCTGGACAACACCACCCATTCCACTTCTAAATCTGGCTAACTTTTTTAGTCCATCATCTTCACTTAATAAAAATACGTAATCGTGTAAAGAAATAACAAATAAGTTGCCGAAAAAAATCAATGATCTAGTATCTGGATCTAATTTAGATCTAGACTTAATAAACTAAATTCTAGTATATTAGGGGCGTTAATGAATTATTATTAAGATGATTTTTAAATTAAATACTATCGATTGCCTATTTAAATAACATATCTATAGATATTTAGAAAAACAAAAGTATATTATATATGCAATTGAGCGAAATTATGTAATATTGAATTGCATGTATATATTGTTAAAGTATCATTCTTATCTCTACCAGTACAGATGTACCAGTATTCCATAATCAATGTCATATCCAAATTTTGATTGCTGCTGTTTTCAGATTTAAGAAGATTAAATTTTAAAATTTGGTTTAGCTTAATTGGAAATTTTTAGTTTTATGTAACAACCGTATCTCGTAGGAGCCATAAATAATAGTTGGCAACACTTAAAAAAGGTTGTTCTCTTTTGTTCGTATTCGCATTGCTCAGTTTCGCACTGTTCGCAGAAGCCAGTAAGCCATAGTAGTATATTATAATAATTTATGCCAGAAATGACGGGCGGGGAATGGCTCAGTCGGTCATGTTAGAGCGGCTCTCTTGCGTTCGTGATACTGATAAACGTTCATATAAAAATCGAGTAGAAAAATGATTAGCGGTGAAATTCATAAGATAACATATGGTGAATCATTTTAGTGAATTAACTTACGATTTATTTTTCGTTTTCCTTGTCAGTTCAGTGTTATGATCGCGTCATAGCGCACGGCTTTAGACACTCGAAACCAGTCGATATTATGTGGCCCAAACGCGAGTGTAACACAGAAATATTACAATTATGATGCCCATGGTGTACACAGTGTACGGTTTTGCTATATTCTTTATAATCGCGTGGGTGTGTCTGTGGTTAATTCACATAATGGCTCTATCTTATTCAAAGTGGAAGTTGCATCGAACTGTGGACCGGTCACCGCCGGAGCAGCCGTACCTCGGTGTCTCCATTCTTAAGCCGCTAACCGGCGTCGACCCCAACCTGTTCTCCAATTTGGAGACGTTTTTTACGCTCGACTATCCGACGTACGAGTTGCTGTTCTGTGTGGAGAGCGAACACGATCCGGCTGTGATGTTAGTGAATAGTCTCCTACATAAGTATCCTCACGTGGAGGCGCGATTGTTCGTCGGGGGGATGTGCGTGGGTGTGAACCCTAAGATTAACAACATGCAACCGGCGTACCGGGCGGCAAAGCACCCGCTCATTTTAGTAAGTGATGCCGGCATCCGAATGCGCGAAGACACCTTGCTGGATATGGTACAGCATATGAGGGAAGACGTCGCTATAGTCCACCAAATGCCGTTCGCCTGCGATGCGGATGGGTTCGCGGCCGTGTACGAGAAAGTGTATTTCGGCACGGCGCAGGCGCGGATGTACCTGGGGGCGGACTTCCTCGGGATCAACTGTCACGTAGGAATGTCGTCACTGGTGCGCCGGTGCGCGCTGGAGGAGGCCGGCGGGTTGGAGGCGTTCGGCGAGTATCTGGCGGAGGACTACTTCATCGCCAAGGCGGTGCTGTCGCGCGGCTGGCGGATGCGAGTGGCGTCGCTACCCGCGCTACAGAACTCGGGCACGCGGTCCGTGGGAGCGCTGCAGGCGCGTCTGAGGCGCTGGGCGCGCTTGCGCATCGCGATGGTGCCGACGACGGCGCTGCTGGAGCCGCTCAGCGAGTGCATGCCGCTGGGCGCCGGCGCGGCGTGGGCGGCAGGGCAGCTGTTCGGCGCGGAGCCGTTGCCGTTTTTCTTGGTGCATGTGCTAGTGTGGTTTCTGTCGGACTGGTTGATGCTCCGCTCAGTGCAAAACGGTTCGCCACCGTTCACGAAGGGCGAGTTTCTCGTGGCGTGGGTGTGGAGCGAGTGTTGCGCGCCGTTCGTGCTAGCGGCGGCGCTGCTATGTCCAGAGATCTCGTGGCGGACTCGCAGCTACCGGCTGGACTGGGGCGGCCGTGCCCACGAACTCAAACCGAAGCTCAAGTTCTGAGCGCCACCCCCCCGTTTTTCAAAAGCTTTAATTTGGTGTATGTAGTTTATGTTATGTTGTGAATAATGCTCGTGAATACTCTTCAACATCCCCGAATCTGATGTGTATTTACAATAATTATTAATATAAGTTTTTATTTTAATTATTGCTATTTATAGTTTTGGAATGAGATGGATAATTGCTATTCTTGTTTTAGAGAGTTTTGTATGTTTATAGATTTAAAAATGGTATGATAGTTGTGTATAATTATTCCATTGAAATTTGTCACAGATAGTGATATGCCATATTGGCTTAAAATTATCAGTATGTGTACAATGTATTACTGATTCATATAAGCATTGTCAGAGTACCCTCAGTGCAGTGATTCATATCTCGGCAGTGAATAACTTTGCTATGGATTGATTGCATTAATTTTCAATGTTGATGCTTTGTTTGCGGCCATTTTTGTGAGCTAACATATTACTTGTGCTAATTGCGGAAGTTAATTGAAATGAGTAACCTTGACTTTTTAAAACAATGGGGCTGTTCCATGTCACATCACATCTGTTGTTGGCCGTTAGTAATATAGGCTCGGCCTCAGAAAGCTGGAATTGCTGTTTGATTTTAGAGAATAAATTTGGGCTATGAATGAGAAGCTAAAGAGGACATTCTTAAAGCTGTGAGTTGAGAGTTTTCAGGTATAGAGTTTGTCTGTGGAGCCATGTATTCAGCACATATTTGTGCCACTTAGTGATACTTGTGTTGTCGAGTTTTGTATTTGTGTGCAGGTAGGCAGACACTACAGAATGAAATATTATGATTCCTTAAATACCACTCACTTTTGTTACAATAAATAACTAACTAATGTGGGATGGAGCTTTAGTCCCATGATGGGGACTTGCCTATAGCCTATCGTAATCCTTAAATTTCTCACAGTTGTGATGCTTGTCACTGCTTCAAAGTATAAAAATGTTACTATAATAAAAAAATTTGTACTTGTAATGATTGTTCCATAAAAAATACATTGAGAATAATTAAAAGTCATATATTTATTCTTTATATTAGAAATTGGCAGCTGAGTAAGATCTTTACTCATGTCATACATAGTTAATTGGCATCATCAGCCTATTCCTGTCCACTGCTGGACACAGGCCTCTCCAATGGCATGCCACTGAGCTCGATCTTCAGCTCTTCGCATCCAACCGCTGCCAAACACTTTGTGTATATCATCACTCCACCTAGCTGGAGTGTGTCCTACAATATGTTTGCCAAGTCGTGGTCTCCAATAGTTAACCAAAAAGTTTGAAATACAAAAGATTCTATTCATCAATCCAACATTGTAATCAACTACAATTTCTGGATTTCAGTCCAATTTAATTGAATGAATAATTCAACATCATGTTTCGATCATGGCAAAATAAATTTTAATCTCAAACTGACATTTGAACATATTTCCATAACATATGTATTTTCCAAAACGTTATATTTTTTTCAGTATGTAAGTGTTAGTATGTATTTTGTTACACATACTATTTCATCTATCAATATGCAAGTCTACAGATTTATAAGTATATAAATATTATATTGCAATTTTTATTTTTCCCATCAATTCTGCCTCTGAATTTAGCGAGCTCTGTAAAAATACTGTGGCAACACCAAATGGAATAATCTGTGTGATATATTGTTGCAATAAGGTGCATAATATTATGATATAGTTTGTAGAAAATTCTAACTACCTGAGGCGAGTTATAAAAGGTGCATTATAACTGATAATATATATATAATTACTTTTAGAGAGATAACACATTATGTGTGCCACTTATCCTCTGAAAGGCGAAGCGTATTTAATTATTAATTTCATTTAATGTTACATGTTTATAAATCCAACTCCCACAGTAACTTTTTTTTTTTTATCATCATTTTTACAACTACCTAAATCACGAATAAGTTTTATTATATTCTCGTGATATTGTTGTTCTGAGATTCTAAATACAACCAAACAGGGTGATACTCTCTTAATAACTTGGTAATATGATATAAATAACTCGTCATTTAACATCTTTGTATTAACATGGGAACACGATGCAGTGATAATAATGGTGTCCGTTTATATTCACACAGAGAATTTCAGTATTTATGTATTAATTGATTTGAACAATCAAACAGTTCAACAGTTCCAGTATTAGGATGTCTTGTAATGTATTTTTTAATGTGAACGTTTAAATATTCTTGACATCTGTCATACACCCCGAAATTGTGTATCTGACAAACATAGTTAAAGTTATGTCGAGAGGGTCCTATGTTTAGATAAAATACAACTCTTCTGTCACTATAGGTGAATATTTTATAATCTATACTTCTATACAACCCATTTTCCTAAAACTAAATGTTATTGAAATTCAATGACTTGATAAAATTATTGCACATATTGTCCTGATGAATATCCTTTATTAATTACCTACACTGTATACTGTAACTTATAATGACAGACTGTACTTTATCTGTCTGTCTGTTGATAATAATATCTGGCAAAAGTATATTTTGTAATAAAGTTATGTGATAATATTTATGTTATTTATGCTGTACATATATTTTTTGTCTTTAGTACTGAACTGGTGGTTTTAATTAATTTTGGAGGCATAATCATGGCGCTAAAATCGTCAATTTGCGAGCGGAGCAGAATTAACAAAGGGCATAGAGTTATTTTACTAATAATAACGTTTAGCCTCCAAAGAATGATAACGCAATTAATGTACTGTGGGCAATATAAAAATATTTAAATAAAAGTATGCAAGCTATGCTTTAATAAAAACACATTTATTTGTTTTTACTGACATGTTTTACATGTTGCCATAAAAAAAAATACATTTATATAACAGACTTAAAGATAATATTATTATGCTTTAATGATAATATGTGTCATTTCTTTTTATAAATAACTGTGTTCTTGAAATTTCATTGTTATCACTACATCCTGTTCAGTTTGTCACTACATAATATTTTTAAATTAACATTGTTATGTACCTTTGGACTGAGTGAGTGTAAGGTGAGGATTAATAGTAAAGTACCATTCAGGTCTGATATGGGACCAAAAAAAAGGTTGGATATGTTATTTTGTAAATTAGGATGTATGCAGTATAAAAAAAATTTGGGAATCCTTTATTTTTTTGGTTCTTACCAAAGTGTCGAGAGTTAAGACTGCTTTTTATATAGTAGACGAGTCCAAAGGTACAGAACACGGAGTGTGAATAAGTTTTCAGCGTCTTAACAGGTGCGCCCATAGAATTTATAAGTATCACAAGTGTATACGAACCTTACGCATTAATTTATTCAAGTATTTTTTGTATTCTCTCACTGGGATAAAGTTAATTTTATAGACACTGTAATGACTAAATACATGTTAAGGGTTCCACTGAGTCTGTCTATTATCATGTAAAATAACTTTTGGTTTGGCTGTAATAACACGAGTTCGTATTTAAAGCGGTACCTACCGTTGCGAAAAAAGATTGTCAATATTTAACGATAAATAAAAAAAAATTTTTGTACGTATTCCTAGCATTCGACTACACTTGCAATTTACTTAAAAATCCATTTATATTAGTCAATAATATGCAGACGCTGACTTATTCATACTCTATGCTACAAATTTCATTTGACCTAGACATGCTTTCGCGTCGATATTTTGCTAGACACGGTCGGGGCTGGCAAATGGTAATCATCACAAACCAACAACCATTTTATATTCTATTTCAATCAAATTACAAAAATCCATTTGAATAATAATAAAAAATATTGCGAGTAATCACTTGGCAATTGTCAATAATGTGTACAAATTTATTGGCGGGAAATGCAATATTTGACATTGGAATTGTCAGATTTTTTTTTTTAATTATAAGCGCAGCGACCACTTTGCCGGTGTCGGCCGGTATCACCTAAGCCTCTTTCACCCAAAAATTCTTTGTCCAAATGTGGGTATCAGATACGGTCTCCTTTACATTGTATATTACTTTGTTGTATGAAGAAATTAAAACTACCACGAGCTCATGAAGTTGTATGTATGTAAGGTACAAAATAATTTACAACAAGACAACGTCGCTTAAGATAACCGAACATTGAATAATAAAAAGGTATTAATTTATTTATTCATGACTTGTTTATTTTATTGTTATCGAATCACTTGTTTTGAAGTGGTTGAACCCTATATGACCACTGTCCACTGCTGAACCACAATCCTCATTCTATTTCTAACGGGACTTAGGGCTTCTACTGCTCTGTTATAGTTTGTAGTATGTTAAAGGGGTAATTTAAAATGTATGATTAATTTAAACATCATAGTTAAACACACGTAACATGAAAAAACAAGAAATGTTATATTCTAATACACATACATCTTTGGTTAAGTGTGGAGAGGAGACTCAGTAGCGCATCTTGAAATCATGATGGAGAATTATAATTATGTTTCCTCTCGATGTGTTCCTTTACCATTGCAACAAATAATATCTTGGGAATGCAATAAAAGGCCGGCAACGCGCTTGCTGACTCCTGGGTTGCAGGTGTCCATGGGCGACGGCTGTCACTTACCATCAGGTAACCCGTTTGCTCGTTTGGCCCCTATTCTATTAAAAAAAAAATGTGTCATATGCGTCCCAGGGCTTCGAATCCTAGCCCTCCAGGAGAGACAGGCTAAAATTAAAATTATCTGTAACTGTTGTTTTAATTTTCGTGAAATCTCGTAGTAAATTAGACCCGCAGGACCTTCAATACATTTTTTAAATAATAAATCAATACGTCATTTTGACCGACTTGTTGGTTTAGTGGTTGCAAGTGTAACTGATTAGGAAGAGGTCCTGGGCTATATCTGGGTCGGCAAAGTTTTTGAATTTCTTTAACTTACTCCACTCCCTGTTCCATGGGACGAATATTGAAACGGGTGTAAAGTGGGAATACTACACCCCGTTTCCCTACCCCTTTGGAGAAATACAGACGTTTGGCTTTTTTACGAGTAGTGGATGAAATGAAATAAATTTTTTAGCTTGTAAATATTAGCCTCAACCGTAAAAATAGGTCAACAACAGGTCGATGTAATTCGTAATATAAGAAAATTGAAAATCTGTTGGACTTTTCCACATCGTATAAGAGACCCTTTATTAAACATATTTTTAAAAACTCTGTTCTTCCTAAGTGTGGCGGGTTCAAAGCGCTGAAAAAGGAATGAAAGATACGTATTTAGGATTAGGAAAATGCTAGTAACCTTTACGTACTTATAAGATTATGTAAATTGTGAGTAATATTTTAATAATAATTTTAATAATCTAGGGCTCTTCATAACAAGTGGGAATAAGAATTTCCTAGACATGCGTGCTCCTTCTTAGGATGCCTGTCATGTAATGAAAAAAAACTTTATTTACCGTAAGACTTTTTTATTTATCTTTCATAGAGGTATTATAAATAGAGTAGAGAAGACATACGTCTGCCTGTAAGCGGCAACGTCCGACGATTAGGAAGAGAGGAAACGATCGCGATACCCTATCTGTCTCTATCTCCCAACTGACGCAAGCGCAGCAAAAGAACAGCTTGTTTTTCAAATAATGAACTCACGCTAGCGCTACCGGTGCGTGCGCGAGTAGAAAGAGACAGATAGGTAGCCCCATTTGCTTTCTCTTTTTTTTCGATGAACACATTTTACACTGCCTCGCCTAGTTTACAATATATAATATCTCTATGTACTCATTTGCTAAACTTGAAACATTTAATCTGGAGTTTTTAAAAATATTTACATCGTTTTTAAAATAACACAAAAAGCGCTGTTAGTTTTTGGAAAAGTTTATTTTTTTTTTTAACAGAACCGGTACGTCTGGAACATACACAATCGGCTAATTTAAAACCTTACCTAACGACAGCTACCGGAGTTTATTACCCAACCGGTCAATAAGGCCGGTCGAGTCCGAAGTGGCGTAACATGGTACACGGCGCGTTGTATGGAATGCCACAGCTGGGTATAACTCCTTGAAACCCGGGGGAAGATCTGGAGATGAGAGAGTACCTACTATATATACATTTCACTGCCTGTTCTTATAACAATATTGATATATTATATAAAAAAAAAAATAATAATCGAGCCATTATAATTCCACTGTTGGAATATGAGTCTTCTCTCATATTAATAACGCAATTTTGGATGCTATTGCTCTTTATATTTATATTAAACTAGCTGATACACTTAGGTTCATGTTGTTTTCATTAACGACATGCAACCTCTAATAAACTTTAAGGTATACTTAAGATAATCCTAACGCTTTCATGTACGCTACGCTTTCTTCCGATTAACTTTGTTTCCCGTGGGAATGGGATATTTTCCCGCGGTAAAAATTAGCCTATGTCCTTTCTCAACGTCTTAACTATGTTTATGCCAAATTTTATCAAAATAGGTGCAGTGGTTTAAGGGTGTAAACGTAGCAGATAGACAGACAAACAGAGTTAGTTTCGAATTTATAATATTAGTATGGATATTCTATAATTGACATATTGAACTCAATTGAATCTTAATAAATCTTTGAATATAATAAATTTTCACAACATAGGAGATGTAAATGACTAGAAAAATATCACCATTATTATTTAAATATCAACTACACATAACTATTACTAACATAACACCACTCCTGTAATCCAAGAAGGGGTAGGTACAGGATTGTAGAACATCTACGTTTCACCAGTTACAGTTAAGTCTCATGGAATAGACGATGAGCCTATTGTCATACACCAGGCACAGATCCACACTCTGAGTCACTACTAGAAATTGTAAATTAGAAAAATCTTACGATTTTTTGAGGGTACTATTGAGTACCCGACACGAGGCTTGAACTCAGGACCTCTAGATCGGCAGTCGCGCTTGCAACCACTCGACCAAGAAGGCAGTCATAACCTTAACTATTTATAGACATACCTATTTGATTTCTTTTTAGAATCTTATTTTCTTGTGCTGGATAATTTTTGTAATCTCGCTTTTAAGCCACCTTCTTTTTTAGGCTGCGTTAGAGACTTTCGTTCCTCCTGTAATTTTTTTGTTTCTTTTAATCTGCAAAATGAGTAAAATTAATAGTACAATTAACTATTTATTATATTCCCAAAAAATGATATGGAAAACAGGGAAATGTTGGCTTACTTCTCTTTTATAGCTAGTTGTTCCTCCTTTTTGAAAATATCTTTGAAGTCGCTGCAAAACGGTATCCACAGAGAGAAAAACTCTTTTGGCTCGCAGTCTTCAACTTTGCCACATTTGGGAGAGTACTGGTAGAATTTGACGGTAGCTATGAATTTGTTGCGACACTCTGTCAAATTTTCATTCTCAGCCTTTAGTTTTTCTTCAGCGGCGTTCATGAATGTTGTCATTTTCTCTTTAAAAACATCGAGCCTCTTGCAAGTATCAACCGCTAGGTCATCTCCATCTCCACCTCGTGATTCCTCGCAGTCTATGACCCGTTTCATTTTCTCTTTACAACCTGTGGAAATGAAAGAATCGCGAACGGTTTTTAAAACTCTGTTTTAAATTCTGCTTTACGTGTGATTCTCTCCATTGGCAAAACATTTATAAGCAAAAATCTCATTAGTATAAATAACAGCAAAACACCGATAAAATATTTTATTGCCCATAAGCTCTTATTTAGATCAAGGTCAAATGAAACACGAACATAAATACATATTGCAAGTCCTTGGTTTGTGGGAACACTGAACAGCTTTATTGAGGTGATATGTCAATCGCAACGGATATAATAGGAATGCTTGCTATAATAAAAAATATTTAAAATTCAGTTTCTGGATATAAATTATTGAAAACAGAAACAAGTCTAGAATAGAATAAAATGAATTGCGTTAAAAATTATTCCATTCTGTATGGAATTCATAAAGTATAATATAGTATTTTAATTAGACTTGGCTGCCTCGTCGTTCGTGTGGTTGCAAGCGCGACTGCCGATCTGAACGTCCTGCGTTCAAATCCCGATTCGGGTACTATCGGATTTTTCTAATTTAGAAATTCTAATTTAGAAATTCTAATAGTGACTCGGAGTCTGGATGTGTGCCTGGTGTATGGTAATAGGCTCACCACCTATTCCATTGTGGGACTTAAACGTAACCGGTGAAACGTGGGGGTGTACTACACTCCTCTGGCTACCCCTTCGGGGATTACAGGCGCGATGTTACGTTAATTAGTCAACTAGTGCATGACGTACCTTCGAGGTGGTCGGCGAGCGCGGCGAGGTGCGCGGCGCAGTCGGTGAAGTCGAGCGCGGCGGCGCGCGCTACGTCGCCCGGCTCGGGCACGGGCAGCGCGCACGCCGCCGCCAGCGCGCCGCCGCGCGCCCTCGCGTACGTGCGCACGATGAAGTGTAGCAGCGTCACGTTTGACTGCTTAGACTGTAGGAGCGACATTAACTGCCATATCACATCATTATCTATATGCACACCGCTTACAACTTCATATAACGAGAGAAATTGTAAATTGAGACCAGTTTCAAATATCAATTAACATACCTAGCACAAAAATCTCAATACAACAAATCTCTGTCTCTCTCACAATCTCGTAAAAATTAAACAAAACTAAATCTGGCAAAAATTACATAATTTACCTTAACGTCCTTTAATTTTGAAAGAATTTCCAGACCAAAGCCGTCTGCCTGACCTCTTTGACCATTTCCTCCGTTCATATAATTGCCGAGTGTCAATATTATAGCGAACAATTGCTTCAGTGGTTCACTTGTCATGAGAAACTACGAGCAAATGGACATATGTTTAAAACTTCTTATTATTCTATTCATTATTATTATTATTTCAAAATCAAATCAAAGTTTCCCTTACCTCGCAAGTGTGTTTCAAATTATCTAGTTTGTGCATTGTCGTATTAACGTTATCTTCAAATTCGGCTTGAAACATGAAGCATGAAATTCGTTCAGCGAAATTAGGTATTCCCGACAAATCATGCAGGAATGCCTCAGGTTTGTCTAAAGGAATGTCGGGCTTGTTTCTCAAGTGTTCCTTTATGAGTGATAGCTCTTCTTCCGTCGCACGCTGAAAAGTACATATGTAACTATTTCATGGGATATTATCAAAATGCCGGCTTTGAACGATTTGAAACTTATTCTCAATTATATACCTTACCAGCTCATAAATTTGTTGTAAAGCTTCTAAACTCACAACTGATGTATCGAAGTTGTATATGGCATTCTCAATTTCAGAAAACTCCACGTGTAAACTCTGAGCAAGGATGCCGACATTCTGCGATCTTTTGCTGTCCAATATCTTAATTGGCTGAATTTTAGTTTTGACCTCAACTTTTTTCTTAACGGGAGCCTTAACTACTTGTCTTGAAAACAGATCTGTAAATTCATCTATGTTGTCCAGTTTTGTTTCCTCGATTTCAAGCCATAAAGGTTTCAATTTCGAAGCCTCCGCCTCTCCCTGATTTGTGGGCGGCAAGGGCGTTGCCAATATTCGAGTCCAATATAACGGTTTCATTGGCGCTGCTGGTTTTACCGGAGTTTTCCTTAAAGCTGAAATATAGATCCTTCACCTTTAAAGGAATTGTCAATCTAATCTAGTGTAAATCATCTATACTAATAATATAAAGCTGAAGAGTTTGTTCGATTGTTTGGTTGTTTGATTGTTTGAACGCGCTAATCTGAGCAAATATTGGTCCAATTTGAAAAATTCTTATAACATCACGCTAAGATGAATAGGAGAGGAGCAGCAATAAAAAATATTGCGACAACGGCAAAATTTAGAACTAAA
>DWDT01002184.1:0-14203 GCA_018245595.1 Microceris scylla | reverse complement strand
TTTTGAATATTCCTCTACATTAAGAATCCTCAGTTGAAATTCTCACGTACATTTGGAAGAACGGATAAATATAAATTTGGATCCATATTTTAGAAAAGGAACTTCTGATGTACGGAAACTAACCAGTAAACGTAACCCCCATGAGCTTAGAGTTACTCAACAGTTAAGTGGAGATAAAACTGTACAATTCTTTGAAAAAATACGATATGTTCTTAGAAAGTTGGAGAGATAAGCCCAAAGTACAGAGTTTCTGCATTTTATAGCTTTACTTTCAAAAAATTGCTACTTCAGAGTGAAGATATTGGAATTACCTCACACCACTAAGAAATTTTTAGCATTAGATACCTTCGTTCAAAACATCATCATCATCAGCAAACCTTTTATCATTCCATTATCGTGCACTATTCATTTCATTGAACTTGAGTCTTTTCTCCTAACGAAGGAGTTAAGACAAGAGACTGTCACGCTGACCGTGTACCATGTAAATTATGTTTTGAAATATGTATGACGACGGAAAATTCTTGTAGATTTAGTTAGGTTTAGAATACAAGAAGTCTCAAGTCCAGTACATGGTTCTGGAATAGCTCATATAGTTAATGAAACCCAAAACTTTGCTTGTAAAGCTGCTAAACGCTCGAAGTTCGCTCTCTGTGCATTATTGCATATGCGTACTAAACTTAATGTACAAAACGAACAAAGCATGTGAGTTTTGATGTACGCTTTGTTGAGCTCTAAGGTTAGTTTGGGATATTATATTTCTTATCGTAGATACTTATATACCTACATAGTTGGAACGATAAATTTAACCATACGTTTTAAATCAGTTTTAAGTTTAAATATCACTTGCTATCATCTTAGAAAAAAAATTCTAAGGTGTGTGAGAGTATGCCAACCCGCACTTGGCCAGCGTGGCAGACTATGGCCTTAAGCCTCTCAATATGAGAGGAGACTCGTATTCCAGCAGTGGAACTGTAATGGGTTGAAAAAAAAAAACCCAAATTAGCCGGTCGCCAGAGCCTCGTCTGTTAGAGCAGGGTGCACCACGTGCAGGTGAGGTTGGCTTGGGCTCCTGGGATGGTGGTTGGAACCCCTTAAGCCCCATTCAATTAAATTCAAATGTTTTATAAAAATTCGAGACAAAAAGTACAAAACAGTTCATTGTTTTAGAAAGTAAGTAGTAGTAACACCAATGTTAAATCTCTTGTAGATGTACAGGCTGGTACTCTCCACTTGTTAAATTCGTAAGCGTTATGCTTGCAGCTCCTCCAATTATTTTTGGCTAAAAGAAGGATTTCCGAGCTTCCACAAAGGTTCGTTTATAAAATGGCGACTGGAAAATAATTACCATTTGACCTTGACGCTTTGACAGCTAGACCGTTTACAGCGCATATTTCGCAATTTTCGCATAGCATAGATCACACATCTTGCACTGGTAGTAAATTTTGTAACGCATTATATATTTTGTATTATCTACACAGTGTATTAATATAATTTTATCTATGCAGCTACCAGTTAGTTGACAGTACCTAATTGTTCAGATATTTTCTCTGAAGTAGCCATTAGAGCAAAGATTAATGCATTTTCCTACTCTTAGACAATAAAACAAAATATATCGTGTTTAAAATTTCAAAAATGTATCATTATTCGCCTCTTCTTACTTACATGTTACAATTGCTTACATATTAATATTTTCAATTTCTCGTTAATGATTCGTATAGGGAATTCTCATACTTTATAAGTGAGACAAAGGGACCGTATTCCCTGTTAAGTCGCGATGTCGCCTCGTAAACAGCCAAGTACTTTATTCCAAGTTTGCATTAAATATACCTTAAATCTAGTAAACGATTGTTGTTATGGCATCGAAAAAAGTTACCCGGAAATAGAGTATGCTGAGTACACCCGAAAGGTGTTAAGCTTAAGGAGGTACTTACTGGATATGCTGCCAGTCAGGTAAATATAATAATATATTAATTTCTTTGTGATTTGCACTGTTACAGAATCAACATGTGTTCGATTATTAATTTCATTTCAAATTATTTATTCAACACTAAGTTGCACATTGAATAGACAACAAAAGACTCGAATCTTGAATATTTAAATATGGAACCACTTCCAAGTCTATTTAAAACAGTCAAAGGAACTAAAATATATCCATGTAATATAATAAACAGAGTAACAATGATTGGTGAAAAACAATGGACTGTGAAATACACTGTAATAGATAGCTTGTAATCCTAAAATTATATCAATTTGGATTTCTAATCATTCTTCATCATCATCATCAGCCCGTCTCAGTCCGCAGAGCATGTAATTGTGCCTAGACAAGTCACACTATTTTGTGATCAGCTAGTGTAGCTACTCCATATACAAATAATCGATATAGATGTTTTCATATTGTATATCCTATATTTATTGTTTGAATTATTTACTACTGTAACAAAAGCAGTAAGATAATTCAACTGTTTCAGGTTATTTGATGCCCTGTGTCTAGAAAGAGGTGCTGTACGTTACCGTGGCGACCCTAGAATACAACTTCATGTCTTGTTGCACCCCAACATGACGGTCTTCCACAGATCAGATATAGACACAAGCATACCACAGGTTTATTGGACTAACATTGTCACTATGTTCGAACGTTTGATAGTTCTTGATCTTAAATTCATTTGTACTGATGAGATACTGGAAGTAATATCCAAAAACTGCAGTCTCCTAGAGGAGCTTAATATTGTATCTAAAGTGAATGTCCACAAATCCCGTATCAATGCTTCGGTTCTAATCCGATATGTCTCCGATACTGGCTTAAAATATGTAGCTGGCTTAAAACATTTACGTACATTAGCTATGGACCCGCCCAGAAATGAGCGTGCCCAGAGAGTTGGTCGTTGCATAACCCAGTCAGGACTTATCATGTTGGTTAGTGAACTACCCTACTTGGAGGAACTATGTATTGAATCTTGCGATATAGGCTCTACACTGATAAATACAGACACTAAACTTGGTCCATTAAGTCTCCGGAAAATCAATTGTCATTTTGCTTGCCCTGAAGGTGTGAAAAAATTAATAAAAATATGCCCAGTGCTGAGAGAACTATCTGTAACTCATTTGTCATCACATGACAAGGACGGTGTTATGGAACAGATTGCACAAAGCGATCTCCGATTAAATAAATTAGATTTATCCTTCTTTTCCTACACAGATTCCATGAAACAGCTCCTTACTATTAAAGGAGAATATTTAACACATTTCACCCTTTGGGAAATGGACCATGTAATGAATATTGACGCAATAGTTTCTATTGGCATGTGTTGCCCAAATCTTACCACACTGTGTCTTATGACACAATCACACAGTTTATATGTACCAAGGTTCTTTAGACGACCAACAACAATTTTTAATAAACTCAAAAATTTGACGCTGGGCAATGAAAATTTTGATATCAAAAGGCTCTTGATCTATTTGGTGATTTGCACAGACAATTTGCAAAAAATTGCTCTTAAATTTCAAACTAAGCTTCGGATGGACACAACATTGCTGTTTTTATTGCAAAGAGGTATCTTAAAAAATCTGACATGCTTATGGTTAGACTGTACATGTGAATTATTAAAAAGTACAGTGTTGCAAATAATTGATAAATGTGAATCACTCACTACATTAACTGTAGATCTTGACACTGACACAAGCGAGGTACAAAAATATATACTTGATAACAACTTAGATTTAAGACTGGGTGGGTATTAGTACCGAGAACCCAATCACTTATTGTATTCCTTTTTAAATAAAATATTGTGTATATTATAATGGAATATTTTATTTTATTAACCAATGCCATTTTTCCTTCTTCATACTGACATTAATTGAAACATTACTAATGTTCATCTTCATTATTTAAATGTTGTTAATTAAACAATATATACATCATGATTATTGTAACACAAAGAATCACAATAAATTGCAAATACAAGAAAATCGTTATCTAAATGAGAGCAGGAGATCAATTATTATTAACAACTGACTAGCTATACAACTGATAAAAGATGTTATAGGTACCTCACTCAATTAGTATGGAAACAGGGAGCAAAGATATAGTTCCAGGAGTGAAACCAATCCTATTTATGAATAGTAAACATAATAAATAGTCCTGTGTCATGTAGTATAAAAGTTATCATTACCTACATTATTTACTTATCAGAATCCCAGTTTGTCATATCTTTCATAAAAGTAAAGAAATTCTAATTGGAAAACTAACAATAATATTGATTTATTAATTAAGCATGATTGAAGCAATAAATATAGCAAACTCTTGTTTATTGCAGTGTATGAACTTAAACCAATTATTTAAAAGGAATCTTTGTTTCTCGAATAGTATGAAATTTAAAACAATTACAACTATTTTATATATTGAACTTCAATCAAAATCTCCGTCGCAATCACTATCTGCATTTGATAATATTATAATAAAGTACAAAAAAACTTGTTTTTAATTATGTAAACAATTATCATCATCAGCCTATCTCAGTCCACGGCTGGACATACGCCCCAATGCCAATTTGCCTGCAGCCTTATATTTAAACAATAATATATAGGTTTATTTATTTTCTATACTACTCTAACGCTTATTAATGATATCCATTATTTTTCTATTCTTTCCCTTGTCCCATCCTAATAAACCAATAGGTAATGAACCAGTTGGAATGATGAAAATGAATTAGTATTTAGGCCACAAACAACACTATAATAAATTTTTTCTCCGTGTAGTTTGCGTCATAAAACGTCGGAGCGATGAAGCGAGTATTTTGCTGTCTCCCACTCACGGGCCTTATGGGCAGGCATAGTGATGCGCATTTTCGTTGTCGATAAGCGTTATCGATAGTGTATTTAGTTTTGTCATAAATGTGGGATTGTGTTAGAAACGTTTTGGTACAGAGCAAACGAGTAGCCATTGTGTCACTAAAGAAATTCGGAGAACGAATGCGCGAAAACACTTATTTTCTCTTCAATATATGTACTAAATTAACATTGCATTAATTTGCAGGTATTAGGTGGAGGTAATGATGAAAAAAAAATTACATAACAATTAAGAAACAATGATAATAAGAACAATATCGCAGCACCTTTGTATACCGCACCGCCGCCGTGCACCTGCATTCGATGACTCATTTGTTTTTATCGAGAATGGCGTTACGCCCGCGCAACATGCTCACCGCCCTAGCCGGCTTATCTTTTATAACCCAAACAGCACGGTGGAAAAAATTATACTATAGATAAACTAGAATGTCAGAGGGTATCGTTGCGGAGATATTTGACAAAATATAAAACAATAGGTAGGTATATGAATATTTATATTTATTTTCTGCGCATTAATTCGCAAGAAGCTCGTATTCTAGAAATTGCTGATAACAAAGAAAATCTCTCCTTCAAATCAGCCAGTGCTATGTAGGTAACACTAATTATTGCGAAATTCAACTATAAAAAGATTACTCTTTACAATGAAAGTCATGATGTATATTTTTGACCTTGCAGTAGCGCTAAATCTAATCTAAGCACATAAGATAATCTATGGACATTATGCAAAAAACTGTAAATTGGCAGCGTAGTTCTCTCATTCTTGAATATGGGGGACAAATACATACAGAGGATTAAAACACGGTTTAACTTTTTTAAAACATATAAACTTAAATGTGATGCAAGAAAAAATAAAACGCACACTTCATAATTTTGGACTTCAATCTTATAATTTAAAATTCAAAATCATTTTAAATCAATACAAAAAATTTATATCATACACAGAACTTAAGTTGGCGATATAATTAATCTGCAATTTAATTTAAACTATATAAAAATTAAACTTAAGCATGATTAAAAACCGAAGTAATATTAAATACACGACCACAATACTATAATTGAGAATCCTCAATATGTATTACAAATGCAATATTTATGCTCAAACTGCTTGTATGATATTTAAACAAACACTATTTCTGTGCATACTTTCAAATAATACATGCTTTAAACACACACTATAATATACATTGTAATAATACATGTATTCCCAAGCGGTGACATGAGGCTCTTACAAAAGACGCAAAGAAAGCTCTCCTCCTTTCAAGCCAGCCATTGCTGGCTGGCTTGAAAGCACTCTTCAGGTGTACAAATGTTCATAAACGACTGTGGCCTATCATTATTGTCTATTCCAAGCCTAATATTTATACATTTTATTATTTTATTTTAAACACAATTTTACTGTAAAAATCCTTATAAAGGATATGAATTTGTTAATTCTGCACTTTTAGCAAAATATTATACACAATATAAGTTAAAGTTTATCAAACGCAATAATTGTCAATGATTAAAATACATTATTTTTACATTTAAATAGTTTAAAATCTATTATTATCATTTACGTATGGAATTCGTAAGTAAAATCCACACCTCTGAACGAAAAATCTATAAAAAGACAATTTTATGAAGGATATTAAAGAACCTTTGTATAGGGACAGATTTAGATATATTTGAAACTAGTACAAAAACACAATTAAATTATTAAAAAGCCACTTCAACTTTTACTAAAACAACTAAACTGTAAAGTGAGTAGCATACTGCACAAATGTTTCACTAAGTTAACTGTGAGACTACCCTATACCTAAAACCATCATATTTTAATTATTATTAAACCAAATTGTTCAACCTCAACGAGATCTAGGCAAGCTATTTGCCACTATATACCTACTCTAGAGAATTTAAAGTATTACTTAATTAAACTTAACAATTCAATATAATTATTATCATCCTCATCGTCAACCCTTTTATCGTTTTACTTTGGCCATATGTACACTCTCAGTACGAGAAGGGTTACGGCCATAATCTATCACCCTAACGAATTACGGGTTGACAGACTTGATAAACGCTAAAAAAGTATTTAAAACTATAAAACATGCAAATTCCCACTTAATATTTTTCTACACTATTTCAAAATTATATTTAATCTTAAACCACTAGGCTACCACTGCTTTTCCCACATAATTGTTTAATGAACTAACATCTATTTTCTCAATAACGTCTATTCTCACACGCTATTAAATAAAAAATAAACCTAATCACATAATTAAACAAAATAGGCACTTAACAGTAAAATCCCAATATCACCGGGTCTCTTGTACCACTGCACAAACACAATTGTTTTACAAAGTACGTTAGAAGAACTGTATGGAAGACAAATCACAAGAATCTTCTGAACTTTATGAACCCTGTTTCTTATCAAATGGCCAGCGGGTCCGTCAGGCCATCTAACTGCTATGCTTCCTTTATCTCCGGTATCAACGTCTCCTTATCGTTGTCCTTCTCATCCTCATAAAACTCGTTCTTTGGCTCCACTATCTTGTCTACCTCCTCCTGGCTCATACGCACATCGGGATCTGGTTCGTCTTTTATTCTATACTCTTCTGGGAAGAAGTCACCTGAAAGGCCATAGGCATAAAAATACAGTGCATTTAATTAGTGATGAACAATTGTTTTTTTTTGTTCCACTGTTTGACAAAGGTCTTTTCTGAGAATGAAAACGCTTGAGGCCATAGTCTGCCTCGCTGGCCGAATGTGAGTACAAACGTTAGGGGTATACGATATTCGCTACTTCGCTGCTCAAAGGTAAACAAAACTAAACGAACTTTTTTTTTGTATATTTAGCCCGGCAAGCGGACAGATGGGCCACCTGATGTAGAGTGGTCACCGTCGCCTATGGACATTTGCAACACCCGAAGAGTGCCCAATACGTTGCCGGCTTTGAAGGAGAGCTTTATTTGCGCTTTTCTTATAGAACCCCATGTCACAGTACTCTGAGAATACGTCATATATAAGCTCAATCCACATATTACAGGTGCGCGGTAGAAACAAGCGTGCAAACAGACAAATTTAATTTACCTGGTATATGCGTCATCTGAACAGCAGGGGAGTGTTGACACATTTTCAAATTGTCATATACGTGTTTCGAGATCGCTTCCAAATATTGTTTACTGTTCGCATTCGTTGTGCTGGAATAAGTACAAAAATTATTGTACACATACAAAAACAATTGAAAAACTGTTGAAATCGACATGACTTCTTTCGATCATTGAAAATATTTATTTCAAACTAGTTGTGGCCGCCACTGCGATCCGTTGGTGTTATTACATTTTTTTAGAATCAACCGTAAATCCCTATATAAAAATAGCTATTGCTCGTAATAGTTATTGCTCGTAACATCACCTACCTGCCAGTGAAAGTCTTGTCGAAATCGGTTTAGCCCTTTCAGAGATTACTCGAAACAAACAGACAAACAAACGAAATTGTCATCAAGTAGGTACATTTTTGTAATATGTACCGTATATACTTACTTTCACATGCCCTCAACGAAACAAACGCTATGACAATGTTGATATTACAAACAGACCCTTCAGTTTTATTTCTATGTTTAGATTTACATACAATCCCAGCACATATATTAATTTTAGGGTTTAATATTTCTCGAAATTTATTAACATCTCCTCAATAACTTGTTTACCAATAATTATCTCCGCCGCGACCTCACTACAATCGGCAAGAGGCATGATGAAGAACCTCGTATAGATCCGAAACTAGTCGGGTCATCAAGGAAAGTGTACGGGAGCTAAGGCGGTACGTATATAATCATTTGCAATAATTACCTGTTAATATCTGGATGCAATTGGAAATCGGGTGCGAAGAACTCCAAGTACTCAGTATAAGGAAGCTCATTGGATATATTTTCGTCGACTAGCAAGGAGGTTTCATAGGTCCAACAGCGTGCCACGTTCCTCAAGGTATATCTGACAACAAAATTACTTTTATTCGTATTCCAAAAGACAGTCTGCCACGCTAACACAATGCGGGTTGGTAGACTTCACACGCCTTAGAGAATTTTTTTTTGTAAATTCTAGGGTGTGCAGGTTTTCTCGCGATGTTACCTTCACCGTCATAGCAAGTGATATTTAATCTTACAACATACACTTTTGTTGAAGGGCCCGCCATAGATTTGAACCCAGGACCACCGGAGTCAAATCCCAAATTACTATTAGCCACTAAGCATATTCGTGGTTGGTTAGTTAACATCAAACAACATTTCCAAGTATTGGGTTATTACTTTTAAAACTCCATTGTGTGAAAAATACTCAATAATAATAGACCCATATTCCAACAATGGAATGATAAAAGGATGGAAAATTATTATTATTAAGCAAACCCGCATGCCCAGCGTGGAGATTACGGGCATAAACCCCCTTTTTAGGAGGCCTATGTCTAGCAGTGGACTGAAATAGGCTGATGATGAAGCAAAAATAAGCCCAGTGACTGGCAGTGGGTAAGTTCGAAGAGCTGAAGATCGAACTCAATGGCGTTGCTATTGGAGTGGCCTATATCCAGCTGTGGCCGGGAGTAGTCTGATGATAATGACGATGATGATGAAGCACACAATAATACAAATGAAAATCACAACTCACCCCCCACCTCCCACGACCAGAGTGGGCACATTTAAATTCTTAACGAACTTAACACACTCGCCGTGCCCACGCGTTGACAACGAAAAACATCCGAGCCGGTCGCCAGCTAGTGAGTCGGCTCCACATTGCAAAACTATAGCGGTTGGTCGGTAGAACTCCATAACATTGGCTATTACTGGTTTGAATACCTGTAACATATTTTAAATATTGCAGTTTTAAATTTGAAAATAAAAAAAACATATTAGCACGCATGTAATCCCTGAACAATAGGCAAAATCAATAAGTTAAAAATTATGTCCCTGTAAGAAAATGACTATTAGATATTTATGAAACAAACCTGAACATAACTCTGGTCATCGATCCCTTCTTTTAACGGTACATTAACTGAGAAATATCGACCACTCTCAGCACCAATTTCATACATATCTCCTGTCCCTGGGAAGAAGTAGTTTCCATACTTGTGAAAACTAACAGTCATCACTCTATCCGTCAAGTAGAAGGCCTCCTGGACTCCATCACCATGGTGTACATCAATATCTATGTACAAGACCCTTGGATGATATTTCAGAAGCTCTAATATTGCTATGACAATGTCATTTACATAACAAAAACCTGTGGGAAATATATTTTATTGTGAATAAACATCATAAATTAGTGTTAAGTTCTTTCATGTCATTAGTGCCACAGACAAACTAAAATCCAAAACACACATTCAAAAGAAATATTAATAATTGTATAAATATTGGCTCTAGAGAAAACTAAAGAAAACCCATTTATTTTAAACTAACTAGTTAACTAATATTGACAAACATGACAATTGGTTTGCCTAAAATGTTCTTTATGTTTCATGTGTGACAAAACAATGTGAGATTAGTTAGGAAAGGAAAACAACCCTTGGCAATATCAATGAGTTATGAGATATTTGCACTTAATAATAATAACAGGTCTAAATAATAAGCAATTATGATCATTAATTCTTGAATAATGTAATTATACATTTGAATGATAAATTGTTATTATACTGTCATTTTATTATAAATGGAATAAACCTATGCAAAACAAGTCACACACACAGATAACAGATAATTAATACAAATTTTTATGTAACATGTTACATAATAAAAAATTGATAATTCTTGCATAGTTTTTAATTCCTATAAAAACAATCTATCATACCTAAATTAATATAACAGCAAGAAGCAATTAATGTAATCAGAAAATTGTATATTTAATCATTATCATACTCCTTCTATAAGATTAACATAGATATTAATAGTACTATTGCCCATAAACTGACATATCATAGTACTTGTAACATTAAAAGACCATAGACAAATGTTTTTCTTTATTTGTCAAAAAATTTTCAAATGGATTGAGCAGTTTTTCAGAAACCTTTTTGTTAATAATTTTTCTCAGAAAACCATAGACTAGTAATTATATAAATATTTATGGATATTTCTGTATACCAAAAAATTTACCTGAAGGTTCAAATTTCTTAGCATGATGTAATCCCCCAGACCAATTTATAGCTATATCACAGGCATTATTGTTCAGTTTCATAGCACCTTCAAGTGAGGCTCCTGTGTACATGGAGCAGAAGTCAAACAGACCCTCGAACACCGGGCAGTCATCCCCTACATTGTAGTGCAGTAGGTCTTTGGAATAACCTGAAAGATAAATATTATTATAATTCACAATTCAAGGAAGAAAGGTCATTGATGGCGGCCACTTCACAATAAAAGGAGCTTAGGTCGCCCTCTTTTCAGATGGTCTGATGACCTGTAGCAGGCAGCAGGAAACTGCTGGATTAGGAAGGCCCTGGACTGGAAGGAATAGTGCCGATTAAGGGAGGCTTATGTCCAGCAAATAAATCTACAATTCATTTTAACTAAACTCCATGCCTAAGGTAGATAATAGGGGCAAACCACATTCAGAGAGGTCTATGTTTATCATATGATTAGCATAAACCTATTCTTACATAGTCCCCAATTATAGACATACACCAGTAATAGGCCTGACTCTATTACAATATAGTTCTTTTGTTAGTATTGTATGGACACCAAATTGTAAAACAACAGATTATTAATCCATTATATAACAAGAAATAACAATGATAATTAATGTCGTGATCATTCATGCATTAAGACACTGATGAAAGTTTATGTAGTTAAGTCTGCAAGGACACATATATTTGGCACTCAGTACTCGGTCGGTTGCAGGTAAACTCACTTTGAATGTTCTGAGGAGTGACATTTTGAAGAAACTCTATGTAATCCTCACTGTGGAACCGACACATATCGTGAGCACTGGCCCTGTAAGGCTTGTATATCTGCATTTTTTTATGCAAACCGTAGTTCAATACTAAACTGTGAGTCACTGAAAGTCTATGTGGCTTCATGGGATGTCCGGGACCATAGTGAAAATTCCCTACGTCCGCATTGTAAAAGTATGCTACTCTTTGTTGAGTCATGATTGTAAAACAAACACGTATTCTTTTAAAATTAAAATAATTCCAAGAACTATTGCAATAACAATCAAACGTTTAGTTAACTGTATATCGCCTAGCATATTGTTGCAGACATTTTACACATGTAACAAACAAACACTAAGTCAAAAATGCACGAAATAACTTTGATTTAGGTTACATGAAATAATCATAATATTTATTTTAAACTATCTTGAATATTCGACAGACAAACAGTGTAACACATTTGACATTGACAATGACGAGATCTGCCATTTGAGTTCATTACAATGTACGCATTCTACGAACATGTTCATATTTTGATTAATTCATTTATAGTTTGGATACACATTAGTTCTAAATTTACATAAAATTGCGATGAAATATATCATTTTAAAATAAAACAAAATAAACGTCATTTATTTCTAATTTGCATTGATCACAATTTATTTTATTGTGTTTTGCACTGTTTACTTGAGTTTTTTGGTTTTTAAATTTATTATAGCAATACAATTAAATGTATTAATTAGTTAACCAATGTTTGTATATTTTTGGTCCATGGAAGATAATGAGTGCACCACTGAAGAATAAAGACGCCCTGACAATTTACAGTATTATGAAACGTATATAATAATCGTGAGTGATATATTGAAAAGGTAATCGACGTTTTAAATTTTTTCAGTTATTTAGAGGGCGTTAATTTAAATTAATATTTAAAATATTTGAATTTTCGAATTTACAATTTTTATTTCTTTATGCAAAACACAACGATAACTCATTCAATTGTTTAAAACTATTTTTATAATCCTACTCTTATCATTTATGCTTTCGAAGAGTTGTTGAATTTATGACTAAAACCCTTGTAAGGCCTTGTACAATTGTAAAAATTTAAATTATGACCCAAAGAAAAACATTTGAGGAACAACGATAATTTTCGGATATAAAGCACTAAGTTAAAATATTAAAGAAGTGCTTACTTAATTACCCGACACGATAGACTGTATGGAGCGTAGTAAATTCCAAGAAATTATTGTATATTTTATTTATTTACTTACAAATAAATACATTAGCTCTATCACTCAGAATTGACTCTAAATAAACATGCCATTATGGATAAAGTATGCCTTTGGACCATTCACTACAAGTTGCAACAAAATAATAAACAATTTTAATCTATTTATATAATTACGGTCCTTGAACGGTTGAAACGTGTTCCACTTGATTATGAACAAATGTAAAGGCTTCACAGTAGTTCACAGTGTCGTGAAGTGGATCATAAAAGTTTATTGATATTGATTGGACCGGCAGATTGTGATAGTTTTACTATTCCTTTTTTTATTATTTACTTAAACCTCACTGCTTTTTTCATTATCACCGCGTAATCTACACATTACAGGTAAGTTTAATAATATTAAAACATTTTTCACATTTTAGTGTCAGAGAAATGACTATATTTAATAACTTATTGCAATTTTAGGTACACTCTTTTAGATAACAAAATTTTTCTGATATTACGTAATTAGATTGATATCGTTTCTTTGAACATATTATCATATTTGCAACATAACTATGCTGTGAATTTTAATTTTGCATATCGAGCATGTTTTTGTTTCACTTATCATAACCTAAAAAGTAGCGATAAATAATGTATGAAAGATTTCTGCGTAAATTAGTGTATAAATGCTCTTAAATAACAAATGTAAAAGAAGTTTCGTGATACATAACGCCTTTTCATAGTAGTCAAATTTTCTTACTACCAAATTTTTAAATATAAAACTATTGCAGGTATTTACACCACTAAACAGGTATATAAAAGTATAAACATCTTGGGAATTTTCCATTCGTGTCCATCTGTTCTGAAAATACTTTATTAGGGCAAAGCCTTTATCAGGGCACTATGATGACCAGATATGTGTTAAATATATGAATATATGTGGATATACATATTTCCTCCCTAAAAGCTTATATAGATATTTTTTATATGTAACTCAGGTCAAACATATTACAATTACACAGCCGTTTATTATAAAATGGAATCAATCCCATAACCACCACTTCTGCAGTGGGCTCACACACTAGACTACAAATTCAAGTATTACTTATATGTATATTGAGTCATTTAATAACAAGAAGGGCAATATCCACAATGTTAATTTTATAAAAAATTACAACTTAGTATATTTTTTTTTCTGTGGGCCACCTGCCTGTTTGCCTTGCCTGTAAAAAAATAATATTATAAATGTCTATACTATTG
>DWDT01002183.1:0-14204 GCA_018245595.1 Microceris scylla | reverse complement strand
CTGTCAATACGTCTAACATAAAGAATTTGAAACTGAGGCATGTATCCGTCCGAGGCAACTATCCGGCTTTTACCCTAAAGGCTGAGTGGGGAAAGCTGCGGTCATTATTATTTTATTGCCTATGAATACATTCGCGAGTATTAAATGAAGCTACCAGGATGCTGGCAGAGTATTGGACGCGATATAGCATCTTTTACGATGCCGCCTTATACTTCACGGAGTCGTAAATTCTGGATTTTCGTCAGTCTATTATGGCCTAGTTATGTTTCCCGGGTGGGGGGGGGGGGAAGCGGGGATTGTGCTGAATAATTTTCGTAATTGTCGTAATTTAATTATCGTAATAATCAGTAAGTAATTGGCAGAGTAAGAACATAAATTCAGGGTTTAAAAAATTTATGTGTTATAGAAACTTTTTGCTACACAATAGATTGTAAAAATACTGAGGTCAAATATTAAAATATGATATAAAAATATCACGTTCATTCACAGTGTACGTTGTCATAACAATAGCGCAACAATACATACGGTATTCGTATAATAACGAGAATCATACATGTCATTATCCACGCATAAAACTGACCCGCGCTCGTCCCGGTCCGACGCGCTTTCATTGAAAATGTGATTCAAAGGAAACAAACAAATGTTCGTGACAGTGAAACAAAGCTCTCGCGGCGCGTCACCGCGGGCGCGGTAACTGATTGTGGCGCTCGGCAGCCCGCGGAACATCTGGCGAGTGGCGAGATACACTGCCATGTCCGCAGGCTGCTTTCGGTGCGGCTAAATCATACCTGTCGGCGAATTCTGTGAAAACTGTAAATGGTAAAAGAAATTTTTTTCAATTTTTTTTGGCTAAAAAAATTCGCCTCTTGTATAGAAATAATGTTTTGCATTATAACAGCCCATTTACATGACATTTCAGGTATTTCTTGATCAGAATATCTATAGACTACGTATGAATATTAATGTGCTTGACGTACCCCAAACGTCACAATTGCATAACGCACAAAATGAAAATATTTATGTAGTTTTGATCTACGCTAAATACAAATAACTTCAATTCAATCGCTGTTTAACCAATGTTATTTTGAAGTTTAACGATATTTAAACAATATTGAGAAAACAATATTTTATGCACAACAACGTCAAAGAAAGAATCTTACACTTTTTTGTTATATTGAAAATTAAAGAAAGTAAAGTTTCCAATAACCTGTTCGAAATCATACCTACTCACAATTCACGTTCTTTGTTTGAACAAGAAACACTATTCACTCATTAAACATATCATGGAAACAACGAAACAACCAGCTCGCTTTCCAATATCGCAACATCTAACAAAATGTCTTTAAGCAACAGGTTGTAGGTAAACACGGGCATGGCTTAGCGTGAAGTAAATCATATCTGGTGGAAAGCTTCGTATGCGACTGTGTTTGAAAGAATGTGGTCAGAGTCAGTGTGTCAGTCATGCTGCTTATTAAAGAGCAAATACGCAGACGGGTGATATATGTAGTTATGTTGCACTGGTTGTTGTTGCTGAAGATATATCACAGGTTCGAAACCAGTCGTGTTACAACAGTACGTAACTTGAACCTTTAGTCAAAGCAGCTTTTAGTCCTTTTTAATCGGACGTATTTGAAAATATGTGATGAAAAGAATATTAAAATACATGGCAAACAAGCAAACGGCTCACCTGTTGATAGGCTATAGTCCACTATAGAAGTCTGCGACAGTCTGACAAACGATCAATATTATTTGTCTGTAGTTTCACAAAATGTCAAACTAAGGTTGGAAACAAAATTATTATATAGAGAAGGAGTGCAAAATGCTAAATGTATGTGTAATACGTATGTATTACAAATGCTCTAAATTTAATTAAATGAAATATTAATTTCCCATTGTCAATGTCAGACAAGGGACGGATGGTGGTCAATAAGTAAAACAGAGGAGAGATTTATATAAGCGTAGTCTTTGACACAGACAACGCTCAAACTGATTTTTCAACGATTTACGATCGAATTTCGATCGCTACTGGACCACTAGTGATAATAATTTATCATATACTGCCTTGTGGTGTTTCACAAGTCGATGAGAGCTTTGTTATAAATCAAGAAACTGGTACATATACAAACCAAATGGTACTTGTACCTATTGGTATTCTTATCAGGCTTCAAGGATTTAGAAGCAAGGTCTAGGTTTAAAATTAAATCGCCGTTATGGGCTATCATCATTCAGTAAAACCGATTTTCTATTTAAAATGGTGATTCAGTGTATAAAGTGTCGATATACGTCGATAGGTAGAAAGTTATGTGGAACGTCTCGCGCAACAAAGTTTCGTCGACATTGCCTTAGCCGGCACAATGCGAGCCCAGCACGGCAAAGTTTAAGTCACCAAATGACAACCGAAGAGATCTCATAATAAATCGCTCCAGCCTCAGCACTTTCTGTGACTTACAATTTTTGTACCCATTTTGCATATATTTTTTATACTGTTATTTTGTAAAAGAAAGAACTAACGGTGATATGAACTTATGCAAGTACGGTATCTAATCCTACCAAACTGAAATTAATTAATTCTGAGCAACTCGACAATGCAGGAGCTTCGTACATGTTGCAGTGGTCGACTAGTGGACTTTATCACATACGAGTATTCAGTAGTATAGTACTGACTAACTAGTATTTTATTTTACTTACCATTTATCAAAGAATCTAAAAATCTGAATAAAATACTTGGGATGATTACCGCCGCGTGGATTATGGTTGAAAGGAAATTTCTGAAACATTTCGACTTTCGAATCTTTAACGCAACCCTATCTTGTTCTGCAAGTGTCTTTAGGTGATTACCCACTTACCGTGTAACGACACATCTGCCCGCTTAGTGGGTTAAGTGGTTACACAATTTCTTCGATTCTAGATTCTTGTTTTCATTAACTATCTAGCCTCTCACGAGTTTTACAACTATTAATGTATCAGATATTCTCTCCAGTTTCACTTATCTCCGTGTTCGTTTGTGTGCAGTTGCATTAATTAATGCACAGCAGTTGTTGCGCCCACGCACACCAGTAGAAAGTGCGGCCCTCACTCGTTACACCCTATCTCTACCTATAACCAGCTACTGCAAATTAACTCATGTTATTAACAACAAGTACATACTCGTAGATACAGAAATAGTTGCGGACGATACTTGAAATTGGAATACTTAGTTACAGTGCGAAGGAGATCATAAATCTTGAGTATCCTTTTAAGATTCTTCCAATAATGAAATATTTACTATTTAATATTCGTATACAGAGTTACACTTGCCATCTAAAGCAATCTATGATTGCAAGACATAGCCAAAAAAGGAACATGGTATCCGGATTTGCCAAATAACATATGTACAGTTCGAAAGCGATCAAATCTCACTTTTCAAAGTAGCTATTACTCACACGCTTATCGTTATGGGGCACGAAGTGTCACTAGAGTGTAAATAAATAACGAATTGAATTAAGAACACATGTTGCGAATTCGACTTATGTCTTTGTTTGAAAAGCTTAATAATGACGGACGAGTTTCGACCGTACCTGTCGGCTTAGCGATGTACATAATTAATCAAGGACGCCGAATTAAAAAGTTTCGGGCGACATTTGAGTGTATCGGGGGTAAGCGAGCGGTCGCTGTTGTAATGACGACTGCTGCTCGGATCTGCGTTGATGTCTTCATTTTTTATCTGATACCATCTTTTACGATCAGCCGCAAAACTGAACCGGAACAAGGAAAATTACTCAGCGAACCGAACGTCTGCTTTTAACTGTCGTGTATATTCATAACTTTTGTATTACATCTCTATCGTTACATTTACAATGTAATGTATTGATACAAAATGAAGTTTTAATACACTTGAGCAACAATATAAACGGACAACCATAAAAGCTCTGTTATAGTCTGCGTTGTATGATATATTGTTCAATCGAGGTTTGTAGATCAATAAAATGTTAAATACAATTCATGTTTTTCAACTACGCTTTCGTAACGCTGCGATCACTTAAATGTCATCGAGATATTGTCGATAAATTAATTGTAAGATCATTGTAATATTGACGTGATTGGTTTCATAAAAGTATTAATAATGCCAAAGGCTTGAATGGCTTTCTACTTCAAACTTGATTGAACCATTATACTGTCTAGTATGAAACAGTTCGTTCTGGTCACGGTTGGTTCGGAACGGACAGCGCCGCGCTCCGTCCTAGTGAATCACAAGTATTGGTGCTGTGTCGATCGATTTTATCGATAAAAGTGAAAACGATATCGGTGTTCTCGCCTATTCTGTCTAGGGATGCTAGAACAATTGATTTTATTTTCGAACAATGTACATCGCATTTATTTTCTTTTCAAGAGGATTAATACACCTATTTTTTAAGGATTAATAATACATAATCTATATCCTTTGAATAGCCTTGTCCTTCATTTTTCTACTATAAAATTATACATATGTACATATATCGACATAAAATAATGCCACATATTAAAATGTAAAAAATGAATCCTTTATCAATTTTATGTTACATGATTGCAGTGAAGTATAGTTATCTGAATCGAAGTGGTATTTTATTCACTTTAAATATGGATTATTTTAAAAACTACAAAAATTATTCGTTGGTGGCTGGTAACCCTGCGCGCTACTCTTAACGGTTGATTATTCGCGTGCTTATACGGTCAACGGAGATCTTATCGATAGAAAAGTTTAAACGCTACTGTTCTGTTTTAACTTAAAAGGACTTTCGTAGTATCCAGTCTTTATAGGTGGAAATGGGTCTAATGGTCTTATTTGGTTCGTTAGGTGTTTGTTGCTTAAGATAGGAATGCGGTGTATCGCTCTATTTAGTGTAACGGATTAGACTTTTAGCTTAAGTATATTTATAAAGAAAAATATGCTGTTGGCTCAATGCTTAGGTAACCTGACTGATCACCTTCTAGAGAAGGTTGTAGGTTCGATTCACTACCAGATCTAGTGTTCTTGTGATGCGCATGAGTGTCCCAAAACATAATTGTCATCAATGAGCCCTAGACACTTCCAATATTTTTTTAATAATACAGTATTGAAATAACGAAATTTACTGTAGCAATTAGTGCCCAAAAACGCAACGCAATCGTTTATATAAATATCCCCTCAGTAATTGCCACTTATTAAAATCTTTCGCTGCAAGTTTCGAAGATGCTGTGACATTTAACTGGTACCAAGTCACGATCACATAATTAGCCTTATTCTCGTCGTGTCGTTTAATATAATTTATCGAGAGTGCCAGCCGTTAAAATTGCGGTCCTCGTTTTATTGATTTCGATCATCATCGCAAACCCCGTGACCCATTTGGCGGTCGCGAGTCACACGAAACGTGTCAAAAGTAAATCGTAAACGGACTCGAATCGGAACCAGTTGTGAATGTGTGTATGTGTGACGATAACATCGTGACTGGACTCGCGACGACCGCATTAACATATTAACGCGTACGGACCAACGAGGGCGGCTGCCAACTCAATTTTGCATATTATCGACATGCCCGCATCGACTACCGCACCTCCCTACTCACACACTCGTATTCATTCACTGCAACCGCACGATAGTTCCACTGCTGGTCAATGGCAGTACTCGTCAGTAAAGGGTTAGGTCATCGGGCTAGTTCATTACTAAGTCATCAGATATATTGATTACACATTACTTATCAACTTCTTTGCTTAAAACATTTTAAGATGGTTTAAATGAATGCTAATGAATGCTAAAGTAATTAAAAATATAACTACTCGCAATCGTATGAAAAGAAATGAGATTTTTCATTAATAATTACTGGTTGTTTTCATTCAATTATCGAAATGTTTTGTTTCATTTTTTCATGTTTTTGTACAAATATTAATTATCACACGTTTATTCGTCATATTATTTCTCTACGAGGTACTCAAAGAATCACCTCCGGTCAATATCTCTCTCGAGGCGATATATAACTTTGTGTAGCAATGTAATTCTTGCGAGGGACACTTTCTAGTGCATTAGTAACGCTTAGCGGCTGAGCCAATAGACCACTCTTACACCGCCGTTCAGATAAGATTGTCCAATAACATAAACAAACTCTATCTTAATGTTTTTATTATTGGAAAGTCATTAGATGATAATTGCGCCACATTTATATAGCGGTCGGCGAGGTGATAGGAAAACGTGAAGTTTATTTTGCATTTGTCAACCGCGAGAGCTATTAACGTAACGTGATTTTTTATAAGTAAATATATGTGTGTATGTATGTGTGTTCGAAGATAGTCTTTCCGCCTGGTCGTAATTATTGATAGTACACCTTTCTCTTTCTTAATTATTTTATAGATTTTGCACTGAGCGTTAATTATTACGATCTTAAATTTCTACTTGAATGGATATATTATACTTACTTTCTACATTTATTATAGCAACATTATCATTTTAATTTATATTATAGATTGTAGTAATAGATTTTGTTAGGATCAATTTTGTAACTTAATGCCAAAATAAATCGCGAGACAAACAAATAGATAGATACAGATCTCGTGTCGCGCGCTAGTGATAAAATATCCGAGTGATCCCCGAGGTAGATTCTTCAAGCGCGGCCCACGCCCGGCGCTCGTGTAATGTGTACCCGGGAACTATATCCCTTCCGCGATCCCAACATCCTTATCGAATCGTCGTTTGTGTTCGCTTTGCTGGCTCGCGAGGGTAGAGCTCTTCGTTTTGTTCCTTCGTTGAACTCTCCGCGCTGTTGTCGTTGTAAAACATCGACCGCGAGGACAGCACGATCCATCGCTCGATCTCCAATATATCAACTCCCACGCTTCTATGGTGGAGACATCAAAGAAATTATGTAACTCATTGTTTATCGTACTTCTTACATTCATAAATAGTTTATATCGTACACTATTACACTGTGAAAAATTATAAATTTGAGTGGTATATACTTACGTAGGTATATAACAGGTTAAAAAGATTATAAGCAATTAATTACCCGTTTCATGTATGGTCGAAATCAAGCAGTCCGTTTTGATCTAGTGTTCCTATAAATGACATACAAGTTAGACGTGGGTTTTATATTATAGCTCATCAATAAGAGAAGTTAATTAAATGTACAATAATTTTGATGCCAAGGAGTAACATTATATTGTTTGTTAAAGCTATGCTTGTTTAGAATTTTTGATTTAATTAATTGCTATGAGGCCTAGACGCCTAAGATTTCGTAATATTCTCAGGCGTATGAAGTATACCAGTCGGCAGAGGGTCAGCTTCGTTAACATAGAGCTTTAAACCTAATCACGCGTAGCGGAGATATGTGTCCAGAAGTGAAACGATAAAGGGGTCGATAATAGATATATGAGATTCTATAAATTTGTACGAATTATATAAATGTTATTCATAGACCATAGCAAAAGTAATGGTTATTTTTATATTATTCATGTATTACGACAATTACATGAAGTTATTTTAAACCATAAGCAGCTCGAGGAATATTCGCTTAATGGTATTTCGTGCGAAACCGGAAAAACGGATTGCAATAGAAAGTTGCGTGCGCTATCAAAATATGCCAAAAGCGACACACCGGCTAACCTTTGCGCCGCGGAACGTTGCGATTTATTGTGCTCACGTCCGCGCGCCGAGCGCGGCTCGTTAGCGGGCGCGGCGACGTGGGGTCGGACGGACCCCGCTCCGAACGAACAATCCTCGTTCGTGGACGTGGGGTCGGATGGACCACGCGCTCCAAACATACCCGCTTCGTTCGTGGACGGGCGGTCGGATGGATCGCTCGCTCCAAACAGACCTGTTTTATTTATAACACCTGCCTAACGGAATTATCTACATAACCCTACACATGGTAATGATTAATTAAGGTTGTGGGAAATGTCGTAAGAGAACTTGTCCACTTTAGATCTCTACGTGTTTTCTCTGAGGAGTGCGAAGTCCACCAATCTGCATTTGTCCAGCTTCGCACTATAACTTTAACCCTTCTCAAAAAATGAGACGAGATCTTTTCCAACAGAGAAACAGTGAAAATGTTGTTGAGGATAGTGATTAAATAAAAAAATAAGAAACTTATTTTATAACGGACATTTTATTATTACGATGTAGCTGTAAACTGAACCGTCCGATAATTGATAAGATGCATACGTATAGAAAAAGATTATAAATTTGTTTCTCATTAATGCCTATAAAACATTCGATGGCCGTCTATATGTATTATGTAAATGACCGTTTTGTTTCTCTTCAGGCGTTCGCAGTCAAATGAGTTGTGACACTGTTCGCCTAATTCGTATGACACGCGCACTCGTGTCCACGCCGGTCACTACATGGTTTTAAATACTTGGTGGTCGCGTCTAAATAAAATGGTATGTAAGATGAAGTATATAATGCAGTAGAGTCGTTGGAGACAACATGTGAATGAAGTTTGACTAGTTGAAAGTACCTACTGAGTTTGTTGTCAATGAAATGTATCTACAAAATTGTGTTCGTTTATTGAGAAAACATATTATAATTTTAGTGTATGTACAAAACATTAAATATAAATTTTCCCGGGAATTTTACATAATCTCGTCATTTTATGGTGTTCAAACAAATCGTCCTCGTTGTTAATTTACGAAGAGCAAGTTACGTGTCTATTATATGAGTCACTGTAATCGATCCATTACTTAAATCGTACCAATTTTACGAATAAAACATAAAAATATGAATCACTGCAGATATAATTGATGCGTTTTCAATACCAGATTCATAAAGACAAGTATTTCGTAATAATGTACAAACACAATGAAAATTCTCTCATGTTGCCTACATGCGTTTACATAGTCAACATACATTTTTATCTACATATGTGTACATTCATAAAAACCACTCACAAAGCGTAATTGCTCTGATACACACACTCGCACAAACAGGCACACACGCACACACACACGTATACATCCATCAAGCGATCTGCTGTATTCCTCTAATTCACTTTCACTCCTTTTGTTACATTTTTTTTTCGCCGATGAAACATCACGTCAGCCGCTCGGCGCTATCTGTCTCTCTCGATAGTCGCTTTCATATCTGTGAATCGTTTCGGTATTGTTCTACCGCATTACCTAGCAAAGGTCAATGTCTCTTTATCGATTGTTTACGACGCCCGATTGAAAGGATAAGGCGGTGGCGTACTCGCACCAAATATCGTTGAATGGCGTTTCGAATCATCGACTTTCTAAATTGATTTTCGGGATGGCATTATTTTGCTATCTGTCGACTTGCATGGGTTCAGTCGTTTTGAAGGCAATTATTGCATCAATTAAAACTATGCAATTGTATTTTTTTTCCTATCCCGCGTGGTAAATACAGGCTTGATGTTATGTTATAATTGTTCTTATGGAATTACTTGTATAAATTTGTATATGTATAATAGGGTCTTTCGAACACAATTTGCAATACAACAGTTACTAGCGAGCGCGCATGAAAAGAGTGATGAATGCAGTAGAAAAATGTCAGGTCTTAAGGATAGTAGAGACACATTGCACCCCGCGCTTTCTGCCTACCGTTATAATTATAGAAATACAACATCTATTTTTTCGGTGCCCGTCGAACATATAATCGATCTTAAATTCGCTTGTATAGTTGCACATTCACATCTTGCATTGGCTGACGATTAATAAAGCAGCTAATTTTATATGTGCTTAATGGATCATACTCATTCACTAAACAAACATAATTATTTGCCTATTAATCCATTGCTGCATTTATAATGTACGAGCCACTTATACAACTTGTGGAACGAATTATTTTATTACTATGTATAACTCATTTAGCACTCGTTAAATTAATTATTCAAAGTATTATGTATTGAAAATAGTTTCTTTTTATTTAAATTAATCCCAATTGAAAACCGATTCGAGACATCCTGTTGTGAGGTTCTGTCGTAACGTAAATGTATTTGATATTTCTCATATAATTTATTGTCGCTATAAAACTACACGATTCTCAGTTTAATTCGGTCTCAATTACATAAATTGATTGATGTTTTCATTCCCATTAATGTTTTCGAAATAAAATTAATTAATTGGGAATCCTTTCTCTTTCTCGGTAATTACGTGTTTATTTTTATCGTGAAGCATTGTGCTATCTATGTATATACTTGCGTGTAATACGTTGCAGATGGTCAATTAGATTTGTTTAATTAATATTTTCAAAAACCGTATTGCTATTAATTGGATGGCCTCCTTATGTCCCTGGTCTCCTGGTGCGGTTTTCTTCCAGCATTTCTACAGGTCTGGATACTATTCTATTCCACGATTTTCATTTTGATTTAGTGAATATACAGCTTAATTAACAATCCAAATGTAAGTAAAAAGTTATTAATTTCGATTTAAAAAAAAAAAATTATAACAATGGATCGCTGTTTTTAAAAGAGTACTATCGCCAATTTATTATAAAATGTGATCGATACAACGCATTAAATAAAATTGAAAGGTATTCATCTAATATTACTTAGAGGATAATATATCCAACATTTACTTCGATAATAATCTTTATTATAAGCTTTTAGTTTGTAAAACACAAACAGAAACAAATTTGACGTTGTTGCCTAATTCTGCTCAAGCATATGTAGATGGCTCGTATTATTCTTTAACACAATGAATTAAATTGAACATGACATTATAATTTTAATGAAGAAATAATTGACTCATCGTAATTAATTGAAAGCTTTCAAATTAACATTCATTTTATGTGTTGCGCAAATTTTGACCGTTATTTGAATATTCACTTAGTGTGGATGTGCACGGGCGGCGTCATGTCTTACGAAGAGGTGACTGGATTCACAATAGTCTAGAGTGGTAACCGCTGTTCTGACAGCGAATGAACTTAAATGGGTGTGTAGTCACCTTTATAACTGTTTTCATTCTCAGATCTGCAACAACTGTCATTACTGGCCTTTTTTTAGGTTATCGATAATCTGCCGAGTTAAAAGAAACCTGTACCTAAAATATGGGAATTAATTCTTATATTATGTATTCAGTGATTAGATTTACGATAATAAATGATCTAAAGTAGGAATTTTATAAGTCGATGTATTGCTATGTATGTATGTATATAATCTATTTCTGACAGGTGCAAAGTTCTATTTTAGATTTATCTCAGATTCTCATAACCTATGACGGTCACGTTTAAATGTATCATTGTTAATTTGCTTACCTACTTGTTAACCTACCTTGTTACTTACTTTCAACGAAACGCAAAGGATATTTCAATTTAATTTTCTTTAAAATTCCACTCGCATAGTAAGTAGGTACTATCAAAATCAGTGATGATCCATCCAAGTACGAACACAACGCTTTTGTTCCATTATCAACTTTCATCAAACTTGTTACTTGGCAATTACGGGAAATAAATATCCAACGCTGTACAAACACACTTTAAATAACTCACGTTTAATTGTCATAACTTAACAAAGTAACGACCACAATACATATACGCATATCGATGTGAATATTTCAAGATTTTCATTAAGATTGCTACAAATTTTTATAGGCTTTACAAGAGTGAATACAATGCGCTCGGAATATGAACGAAAAGAGACAAGTCAATAAATCAGACCTTATTATGGTACTGCCTCGTGTCTCATTGCTGGCGAAAGGCAGACAACAATCAGATCATTCTACACGAGTACATTCGCACGTATATGGACGAATTCATTTTCATTTAACTTTAATTTGAAAATAGCTGTAATTGAGTAAAGTGTAAATCGAATAACGAGCGTACAACACTTATGCAAACAACCGAACAACAAACAACGAAATAAATTATTTAGTATTGTAAACACGTTGCAAAAAAAACTTCATTTTAATCAGTCAATAGAGTAAAAATTCTATCATAAATAAATATATAAGTAACATGCGATACAGTGCAATCGTCGACGATACGACAATGCATTAACACGGAGACTTGTAGGTAACAATGACACAAAAGCCCAGCTGTTTTATACGTACGTACATACATGTCATATTCGAGCTTGTTTCTTTGATATTTTATAAATTTATGTATCTATATTTACGTCGATACAAACAATAAATAGTCATCTTTATCATAATTGATGTTGTATATCATTTTTTTAAAAGAGGAACAAAAATCTGTTAGTTCACGAGATAAAAATTCATGTACATAATAATACAGGTTGTGTGCGCTGGAACGCTATGGAACGCCCCTGGTTGTGCTTCGTAGAATAGACGTAGTCAGTTCTCGAAGGAGGCCTCTGCTCCGTTGGACGAAACAAATTAAAACTCGGACCAACGTACTTAGTATATACGTCTCCAAGCGACAAATTTACCATGACTGCTTTATCAAGAGCATACGGATAAGAGTAGTGCGCTATGATATGGGGTTCAATGTAGGCAAGGTTTTTGCAACTCCTCTGATATTCTTCATCTGCGACAGTGTCCATTTTGTACCAGATGGAACATCTGCTTGTTTGAAAAAGGTGCCTATTTAAAACTTGATTTTATCAAAAATGTCATTCAGCCTACAACAGCCGCAGAATTCTAAGTGACAATATCTGTGCACAACTTTGTTCTGTCCAATTTATTAATTGTGGTCGAACATACCGACCGACGTACCCGTATTGTCTTTTGCTTTCGAATTACGACCTCGCGCCGAGGTCGACAATCGAAAGAACCGCTCATCAGATACTGAAAACCTTAGGGAGGTCATAATAATAAATGCCTTTTAAATTTAACATCTTTTGAAGCCTCGATCCAAGTAATATATTATTGTTTTTTTTTCTACAGCTAAAGGTAAACTGTGTAACAAAGCATTTGTACCAGAGGTGTCCCATAATAACCTTTACCAAATATTGGTTGTTTGTACCTTCGTCATCTACATTGTACACTTATCTAGCAAAGGAACGTGGCTTAAACTTTTAAACCGTACCGTATTTATTATAGTATTCATCTATAAGTTCATCTGTAGGTCACAATATTATGATAAATTAATCTTTCATCGCTTAACATTTAAAATTTAGCTCCGACAGCATAAAGTTTAGGGTCGTTAATAACGAGCTTTTTGTTTCTCACGATTCATTCTCCGATAGCGACGGTAAATACATCTATCTAGCTCTTGGCATCTTTATAAGAAATCTAGAATCGTGATGCCTTTTAATTCCTATGTGCTTTATTCATAATATATTTTCTATTTCATATTCATTTATGGGTAAAAGTAATGTTATTCCTCTCATAACCGTCAGTTTGCTTACCTGATCTTCACATTAGTTACAAATAGTTTTATGTACGATAGTATCATATACTTACCAATATGCAGAGACAAAGTATAACACAAAACAGAATGTATCAAAAATTTGCAACTTGAAAATTAGCACCAATACTTTATGTTTAAAGTCTATCCCATTTCATTCTTTCATTATTTTCTTTTGGTCTTTGTGTTTTTGATTGTGTCGATGTACCCCTTAGCAGTTAGTTCTCTTCTTCATCGTTATAGCCACTTCAATTTTATTATTCTTAGAAACATGAACATCGATTCAATAGTTTTTGCACGATTGATTTTACTTCGGGTGCAAGATTTTTTGCGCTGTCTAATTTATTACGTGACGCTTTCCTACAACATTGTATCGATGTTCAGTTTAACTCATTATTTAATAGGTATAGCAATTAAATTGTTTCCGGTAAATGTAAATCTTAACTGATGGATACAAGCATAAAAAGATTCGAAGAAATTTCGATTTCAAATATCCATGCCTTTAGTTCTATTATGATAACATAAATTTACACAAACACAATGTAGCTTTGTTAAGTTTATGAGGAATTAAGAATCCCGCAAAGTCCCATGTCTAGGATGTAACAGTAGGTACACGAAATTTCAAGTCAAACGGATCTGTGCATGATGATATTAAGACTCTTTAAATAGGAAATGAGCTGATGATCATCGAATGCTGAAACAGATCTTCATAAATTATACATACCTATGTATTTTGAGCTTTCCTTGACTCAAAGACCCATATTTATCATAAACGATATAGTAGATTGTATATACAAGTTGAAGTAAACGAATAACGAAATGATAAATCATCAACCCATGAAATCTACGGACATTCAGATCAAAATAACCGAAACTAATCGGAAATTATGTTTACTGAGATTAATTTGATTCGTGACAAAGTTAACTGGACACGGAAAAGTCGTAATATTAAAACAAG
>DWDT01002182.1:0-14209 GCA_018245595.1 Microceris scylla | reverse complement strand
TATCTGCTCTAAATTAAAAAAAAATTGTACTGACCTTAAAAATCGTAGGTTTTTTTGCAATGCGTATTAATCGGTATTTTTACAGTACACGCATTATTTCCTTTTTTTATATACAGCTATCAGAAGAAACCACAATAAGTAAAGAAGAGCCGCAAGACGAGTGGGAGTTTCCCAGGCATCGGCTGAGGATATTCAATATCGTCGGTGAAGGTGCCTTTGGACAAGTGTGGAGGGCCCAAGCTATCGATATTGATGGTACGTTCGTGTACTAGATCTATTTCACGGATGGCTGGTTTGTTATACACTAGTCGTCGACGTTGGTGTTTGTTCAGCTTTCAAGTCTAGGCAGTTGTAAGCAAGTAGTACGTAAATATTTGCCTGTGTACTCCGCTCCGACAACACCGATACCACGGCGTATTGGAGATTTATGTTGATGATATTTACTCATATATACCTAAATAAATATATAAATAAAATATTGAAATTTAGTATATATATAAATATATATAAATAAAATATTGAAATTTAGTATATATATAAATATATATAAATAAAATATTGAAATTTAGAAGCTTAGAGTGTGGACACTTAATGCTATTAATGAATAAGACACAATGCTTGTCTTTTATGTTTTCATGAAAATGCCACTGAAACAATCTATACTTCTATACTAATAATATAAAGCCGAAGAGTTTGATTGTTTGGTTGTTTGAACGCGCTAATCTCAGGAAATATTGGTTCGTTTTGAACAATTCTTTCAGTGTTAGATAGCTCATTTATCGAGGTAGGCTATAGGCTATATAACATCACACTAAGATGAATAGGAGACGAGCAGCAATGAAAAACATTGTGACAACGGCAAAATTTAGAACTAAAAATATCGTATATACAGAAGTAGGTACTTTAAAAAAAGATTCTTTGTATTAAAAACACTTTTATGTTTTTTTAATTGTTCTCTAAATAAAAAATTCCACGCGGACGAAGTCATGGGCACAGCTAGTATTATATAAACTTGGTAAGTAGGTAACTTAAATCTTATGGCATCTATATAGAATGTATTCTATAAACAATTCTAAAACCGAAACAATGGATTTGATATCGTATGTCAATTATTTTTGTTTCTTATTATTAAATAGCATTATTTATAAGTATCATACTATGTTCCACTAAAGATTATGCCAGTCATAAATTAAACAGCCTTTCAAAGATTTTAACGTGTTTTATTAGTGTAAAGAAATTCCCTTTTAATAAACGTAGATGTTACATCTACGGTATTTCTTTACAATGTCCATATATATCTAGACGTATTTGAATTTGAAATTGTTCTTATTAAGTCAATACGTTTATTATTACTATTTGAATTAATGAATAGAATGATAATGAGTTTGCTGAATGAAATATGCTTCTAAATTTCATTTACTCTGGTAACGTTATCAATGATGTTAGTAAATTCATTTAGGCCCTTAGGGTTGCCACCTCATTATCATATTTTTCAATCACTTTATTATTTTTTTAAATGTTAATATGGAAATTGGAATGTGTGCGTTCAAATGAACTTTAGGTTCCGTATATATATTTAGTTTTTTATTTATATCGTGTAGCTATATAACATGTTCGTGTTACAATTCATGGGTTTATTTACCTTTTTAAATATAACCGACAATCTGAAATAGATAAATAAATGTTAGTTAGCTAATGGATGTATAATTTTTAAATTTTTCTTTGACGAAGAAATTAATTACAAATTATCGCATTTTATAGGCAAAAAAGGGGAACAGACGGTTGCAGTGAAAACTCTGAAGGAAAACGCATCTGAGAAGGAGAAGACCGATTTGTTGCAAGAATTGACGGTGATGAAGAATCTGGGAACACATCCAAATGTAGTCAGACTAGTTGGATGTTGTACGGAGAAGGTAAAATGTAATAAATATATCCACTGGTGCTTACTCCCTCTTTGTGCCAAAACTCTCTGGTAAACTATTTTTAATAATAAAAAAACGCTATTTAGACTTTCACTTCCAATTGTATTTAAAAACTTATGAATAATTAATATTATTTACAGCATCTACTTGTGAGGTAGTTTTAAAAACAATCTTCTTCGTTTTAGAAATAAACAGATAGCTCTATTTCATTGACTCTTACGAACGTTCTCTAATCTCAGGAACCAACGTTGGTGATAATGGAATTCGTAAGTCTCGGGAAACTCCAACAGTTTCTACGAGACTCTAGGGCGGAGAGACACTATGGAAACACCCACGGTGGCAGCCAGTTCTTGACATCGAGAGATCTCACCCATTTCGCCTTTCAAGTGGCCAGGGGCATGGATTTCTTGAGTACTAAAGGGGTAGCTATCTTTTCTGTTATTACTTCTGATCTGTAAGAGTAGTCATATTGGAATGGTAAGGAACGAGAAGATATCATCTTCATCAACCTGTCTCCGTCCAGCAATGAACATGGATCCCTCCAATAGTATGTCATTAAGCTCAGCCTGCAGCTGTCCGCATCAACCTGCTGTCAGCCACGTTACTTATATCGTAACTGCACGTACTTAAACCGCGTCCTACGCTACAGTTGCCAACGCACGGTCTCCAATCCAGAACGCGAGTACTCCAACGAGTATCCATCATGAATGATTATAATAAAAATATACGTATATAAAACATGTCAACTACTCGCGCTAGCTGTTGTACAGTTCAATGACAATGGCATGTCAATATTAACAATTAAGCTGTACGTAAGAGCTATTATCCTTGTTACAATGTTAGTTCTGATGCTGTCACAATGTCCGACGCTGTGGGCATTGGATACTCGTAGTTTACGCTGACGCTTACGATCAGAGTAGGCTAATGGCCAATTTCAGCGACGAGCTTGGTACCTTGTGTACCATATGAGCTTTTAGGCTACTGTAGAAATATTTTTTTGACTGAGAACACTACAGAAATGTATCCAGATTTGATTATTGGATGACACGCAAAAAAAGATATATTTCTATCCTGCGAGGGCTTGTAAAATTAATGATAATAATTATTTACCAAGCGGAGTCTTTATAATGTAATGTATTCTTGGAAAACTCACAATTAGCTGCCTTAAAAGATGTAGTTAAAATATAGTTTCCCAAATATTATTCAGATTTCTATAGCAAAAGTTGTATATTTTCAAGATATTAAAAGTATTACCTACTTTGCCTATTTCTAAAATTAGTAGGTAATAAGTTGGATAACAGCTTATTAGTTATATTATTATTTATCCTTCTCAAAGTTACTACTTTGTTACAAAATATATCTTAAATTCAAAGTGTATTTTTTGTGTTTTCAATAAGGACTTTAGTTGTTTGGTGAGTCTTTTATATTAGACGGTTTACGCTGAAAAGAAAATAAATATATTTGAGTTTTGAATTTTTAAAATTTATTATCCTTTATTTGGATATCTATGTACATGAGTTACCTATTAATTCAATAAATTCTGTCTGTGAATACGACCGTGGGATAATTTATTGGAATTCAGATTCCAATAAAACGTTCATGAATAAACAAGGGCTCAACTTGGGGCAAGGGATTTTTATTTAGTACTGATACACTGAATCAACATAAAGTAGATACAATTACATAAATAGATACATATCTCCAAAGCCAAGTCCGTTACGAGGTAGGCAGAGAGCACGGAGTGCCTTGCATATCTGTCGGGCTTCTTGGACATTAATTATCACACTCGTCATACTTCGGTTTTGGACTTCAGACGCCGGTTATGGAGAGTTCTAACTACCCTATCAGTCAGAATTCAACCTATTTGGCCGAGATGAAATTAATTTGTTTGCTTAAAAAAATAAATTTTTACAGATAATCCACCGGGATTTAGCAGCACGAAATGTCCTCATCACAGACGAACGAACGTGTAAAGTCGCTGACTTTGGTTTCGCTCGCGACGTTGGCGGCACCCACGTGTACGAGAGGAAGAGCGATGGGAGACTGCCCATCAGGTCAGCTTTTACTTTCATTTAACAATAAAAATAACTATTTGGTCAAAAAATTCGAGTATGGCAATTTCGAAAACATTCACAGATTTATAATCAGTATATTACCATAGTGTATATTGGGCTATTGTTTGTTAAATACGATTAGGTTAAAAATTTATAAAAAAAAATTTTTATATACAGGTAGAGAGTTGTGGAACTTAGTTAATAGATATTATGTGATCGCGAATCAGTTCCCATACATATTGTCATAGTGATGCGAATGCGAATCATCTTCATAAATTTTATTGACGGCGATGTTTTTTTTAAATTAAAATATTGCAATCTGATTATTCTATGTAACTTCCATTGCTATTCTATCTTGTGTTAATTAGAACTGAAATATACAGATACCAAATTGTACAACTAGATGACATCAATAAGAATTCCAAAATATTAAATTTTTATTAGTGCCTAAAATATATTACAAGTAAACTGTATTTCCTAGTCATTCAGTTGTATCTCGTGTTAATTCCACCTTAGATATGCTAATAAAAAAATCAAAATTAAATTACATCAACATGATAGTTATCATCAAATTCAATTGAAAAATATTAGGCCCTCGTCTACGAGTATTTCTTTTTGGAGTAGCTGTACATATTATGTAAGTATGTGCAATGTTTTAGAGAAAAATAAAATTTCAGATGGATGGCGCCAGAATCGCTCTACGATGATATATTTAGTGTGAAATCAGACATTTGGAGTTTTGGAGTACTTTTGTGGGAAATTGTGACTCTTGGTTCGACGCCATATCCTGGATTGTCAGCTGGCGACGTCATGAGAAAGGTATATACATTGCTAAAATAAATTTATTAAAATATTTTGACTTTCTCGTTAATCGAGTGACTGTAAAGCGCGACTGCTGAGCAAGAGGTCCTGGGTTCGAATAGCGGGTCGGGAAATATTGGATTTTCTATTTTAGATTTTCTAAGTTTTTCAGGTAAACATTTCTAATACTCCTTGAGGTCTGCATATGTGTCTTGTATGGTAATAGATTCACCATCTATTCCATGGGACAAAAACGTAACTGGTGAAATGTGTGTGTGTTTTACATTTCTCTGCTATGCTGATTCCCTTTCGGGGATTGCGATTTTGACGATACGTTTAAGTTGCTAATCATAATAGGTATTGTCAAAAGTGACACTTTTTAGATAGTTTTTTATTTATTTTACTTGCTAAAGCTTCTTAAATTTATTGAATCCCTAATAAAGAACTTTATCATTTAGGTGTCCTAATGTGTTCACTTCTATATGGAATTGAGAATCTAGAGCATTCGTAACATTACACCTGTAATTCCTGAAGGGGTAGCCAGAGAATCCCAATATCTCTCCCAGAATCTCCCATATTTCACCAGTTACGTTTATGTCCATTGGAATAGGTGGTGAGCCTATTGGCATACACCGGACAGAGTTCCAGACTCCGAGTCGCTACTAGAAATTGTAAATTAGAAAAATCCAATAGTACCCGACCCGGGGTTTGAACCCAGGATCTGCCGTTCGGCAGTCTAGAACATTCGATGGAAGGAAAAATGTTGAGCCCAAAAATGTTTTGTTGTTATTATTTAGTATAGGCCAGCATTTGGCAACTGCGTTGCCTGTATTAAAATAAAGCTCTTAAAATTCTAGGTACGTGATGGCCATCGCCTGGAAAAGCCTGAACACTGTCGTCGAGAGCTCTACAATATTATGTACTACTGCTGGGAAGCGGAGCCGACCATGAGACCCGACTTCAAGGAGGTAGTTTCTATGTTGGAACGGTTACTGTGTACGGAGATGGACTATATAGAGCTGGAACGGTTTCCAGATCACTCGTATTACAATTTACAGCAGTTAGAAGGCGAGAAGGTATAGGGTGGTTGATAGGATGTTAATGTAAATGTAATTATTGTACAAGTGGCTGACCAATTTGTAACTGAAGGCCGAGCATAAGCGAACAATTATCAAAGAGATTTTTTTTTATTGTACCTCCATATAACGTCCAAGTATAAATAATTACTGTCTAATTAGGACTTACTCTAATTTACGTGGTTAGATGCGGAATTGCATTGTGATTTGATATTTTCGAATCTAATTATTTACATTACGTATAAGAAATTGTGTAACGATTATCGAGCAGAAAGTATCGAATACGATATCGATTTTTAAATCGAATTTTGATAGAGGGTTCTTGCCCCATATTCATTTAGAACAAAAATTTTCATACACGGTGTATATCTATAAATTTTCATGTAATGGTTTATAGAAAAAAAAATTCATTAAGACGGTGTAAATACTTCTTGGATACTCCAAAAAATATCGGACACCAATGAATAACAAAAGATTGATGCTTAAAAATTTCTTTCATACTAGTATGTCTCGAGTCTATTAATTATATATAATCCAGTTCATTTATAAAATTATATGTATGTATAGAATTAATTTATCCGAAATTTTTGTTTATGGTGCTGTCTGTATGTAATCGTTGGATTTAATTGTTCTGTATAAAGTAAAATAGGTAATAAAACAATTGGCAAAAATACTTTATTATTAATCACCAAAGAAACATTTCAAAATACATGCTTGTTAATGAGTGTAAACAAATAAGATTTTCAAAAATACTAAGTGCTGATTTGCTTATAATTTAATTTTTTTTTCATAAGTCGATACATCTATTATAGTAACACTCTCTTTTGTACACAGTGTCTTGTGTGTGCATACATAAATTATAAAAAATTAAACAAGAAAACAGTCACAAAAGAAATTGTATTTAACAAAACGATGAGATTAGATGTATGTAATATTTTTGTGGAGAAAAATATAAAAAAAGATGTATTTTTACTTTAATTTAGTTACTAGTCCCTTATTGTATTTAGTTATAGATTGTTAATATAATGATAATATTCTTATTTTAAAACAAAGTTACTTTAATTAATGTACAGTAATTTTAATTGTATGTTTTGTTTTTTCTTACTTACATTTCCAAAAAATCCACATATTTCATCTTTGTAAGAAAGCTTTGAAAGCATTTTTATACATCACGAATATTATACTAAGAATCATAATTTAAAATGAAGAAACATTTTAAAATTTTTCAAAGCACTTTTTTAAATAAATGATTTTTACAATACCTATATTTTTTATTTAAAATTACACTAAAATTCTGATCTTACTATATAAAAGTGATCGAATGTGCCAGCCTTGACCAGGGTATACCTACAGGATGAGCAAATTGCCGAAAAGCAGCAGCTTCTGTCAAAAAGCAACAGTGTTTTCATAGTTTTGTTTCGACTAAAGGGATATTTGGAACTCCTTCACGAACTAAGACAATCTCGAGCATTCCAATTCTAAGATATTCAGATCCTATCGTTATGAACCAAAACAATAACATATACGTAACATCACACCTGTAATCCCCGAAGGGGTAGGCAGAGGAGTGTAGTATCCTCCCACATTTCACCAGCATCTCGAGCATTCCAATTCTGAGATATTCAGATCCTATCGTTATGAACCAAAACAATAACGTATACGTAACATCAAGTCTGTAATCCCCGAACGGGTAGGCAGAGGAGTGTAGTATCCTCCCACATTTCACCAGTTACGTTTATGTCCCATGGAAAATGTGGTGAGCCTATTGTCATACACCGGGCACAGATTCACACTCCGAGTCACTACTAGAAATTCTAAATCAGAAATATTCAATAATACCCGACACGGGTTTTGAACCATTGACCTTCCTACCGATCGGCAGTCGACACATACTGAACATATACTTAGATTAGGTATATTGCCTGTTAATAAATAATTATTTATTTATTTAAGGCACACCAAATAAGTACACAACATTATACATTATCACTATATAACATTAAAAAGAATTTTTTATTGCATACTTAAAGGTTTCCACAGCATTTCTAATCTGGCATTGTAATCAGACGCTAATTCAAAACAATAAAAAGAAATTAATTTATTTATAAAGGCTTAAGTAATAATAATAGGAATTATTTGCCTTGTAATGCAGTAAGGACATTTTTCTTAAAAATACCTATCGTGTCGGAAAATAGATCCACATCAATATTTTTAAATATCGAGTTATAACAATTAATAATAAGATTCATAGGGAAATTACGTGCATATTTAGACTTGTTACTGTGCGTATAAAAGGGTTTGTATAATATGCTTAAAAGTGCATTAATTCTAGGAACAGATACATTAACACGGGACAGAAGAAACGGACAGTCAATAGATTGATTAAGTAGCTTGTATAGAAAGAAGATAGTTTACGGATAAACTTTTTTTGTATTTTTTCAGTCCTTTGGATATTGTTTTGATATACGGGGTACCAAACAATGCAACAGTAATCCGTGTGGCTTCGTACCAGGACATTATATAGGGTCTTAAGTGCTAAAACAGATTATTACTTAGATTGATATTAACAGATTACAGAAATTATTACAACAATAGTACACAATATTATAGTATTATTTTACTAACCGTCTCATTTATGTAATGTTATTTTGAAAAAAATCTGTAACATGTTTGCTATTCAAAAACATCTCAAACAACATAACTATGCTGCTACCTATGATACCAACTATCAGTATAAGGAAACCACCTTGCAATTGTAGAGTGGATAAGGGTCTAACACCTAAATATTCAGGATCTAAAGACAGCAATAATCTAGTACTCATCTTCAAATTGAATCTAGCGAAATGTCGCCGCACTGCCACATTAATCCCTGATTGCTTAAAACTCCTCAAAATATCGGAGAACTTCGACATAAATGGGAATCCTCTAAGCGCTATCATTTCCGCGGGTACCGAGAATGTATTCCATTTAAATGCGTAATACTTTAACTGTCCAAAACGATCATAAAGTTCTGGCATTATAACTGATAAATGTGCAAGTTCCAGTCGACTGCAAAGTACAGAAAAGTTCTTGTGGACCACCACGTTTACCAACGCATCGGATACGTAATCAACAACGATCCAGTTGTCGTAAATTATTTTGTCAACAGGATCATCAGAAAATAAGAACAAATCGCGCAATTCTTCAGTTCCACCAAATTTGAGACCGCTCTCGACTAATTCTTCTATCGTATCGATCTGACTCTCAATTGTGGGAATCTGTAGCACTTGAATCAATTTTGTCTGATACGCTGTCAATAATAATATGCAGTACAAGTTAAGAAAAATAAAAAATATCCGCAAGCTCCGATTTACCGGTTGCATATACGCCGTAAAGCCCAAAGTTACGATATATGTATTCAAAATATAATGAGCGAAAGACTTGTTGTACTTCGATTCGCCGCTCATGAATCCTATAAATTTCCATGAGAGAACGCACAAAATGAATACGGCACCTATACAAAACCAAACCACTTTACTAAATACGGCGGTTAGTGCTTTCCAAGGAGGGGGTGGGATGGCTCGTGGTACAACCCAAGTATATGAATCACTAAGATATGAAGAACTACACTCAAAATCTTCGTGGACATCGTTATCAGGAAATATTCCTCCTATTAGAATCTGTCCTTCTTTAGCCGCTAACATATTTAACGCCCCGGTCCATTCGCCAAATACATTTCTCTCGCCTCTGAATTCGTCAACAAATTTGTATTTTATTGTTAGATTAAATGATTGAACCATCTCCTTAAATAAAATCTTTTCAACATTCGGGTCCGCGTCATCGTTACTAAAATAAGGTTTTCGTTCAATTGCAAGAACATTTATCTCACATTTTCTCATATCAGTCGGTGTTTTGTCGTAATACATGAACGTGTCGTTTTTAATAACACCACGTTCACAGGTATTTTCTAAAATCAACCTGTTTTTTGCAGTTTCATTGAAATATCCACAATATTTCGGTGGATCATAAGGTCTCCAACCATAAAGAAGAGCGTTGTGTAATTTTCCTGGTTCTGGGATAAATACAATCACATTGATAGCATTGTATCTGAAAAGACAGCTCAAAATATTCTCTATGTGTTGAATATTTTCATATTCCTTATAAGTGAAATTTAGATAGATGATAAAAAATTTGGCTTGAGGATTCCAAGTTCGAGATCGGATCATTTTGCTTGCAATGTAAATGAAGTCTTGAAAATTATCTATAATTATTATGAAATAATCAGCAATGGGAATTGCCTGAAAGTGATCTCTGTGTAGGACTCTGTTGTCATTTTCGACGCTGCCACTGCATACTTCTATATTATCGCTGGCTTTTGTTATTTCAACGGAAAAATGTAAACTTGCATGTATTGTTTCCAAAACGTTAGCTCTTATATTTACAATTGGGGGTGTAGCGTTGTATGGGACACCGAAAATTACCAATCCGGGTTTATCGAAATTTATTTCTATGAAAGTATTTATACAACCTGTGAAATCCTTGAACTTTGCATATCCGTAAGGGCTGACACCACCATCGACTTCAAATGACAGTAAAAATAACACAACAATTTGGAAATATTTTTTTTTCTCCATACCGATCGCTATTATGTCATAAATTACCGCGTGTGTACCAATTTATATTCCATGTGACATTGCAGCAAATTTCACCATCATAAACGTTATAACCCAACGAAAGTTTATGACTATCTGTAATACAATTGTACGGTTACTGATGTTATAGATTAGAATATTTGTATTGATTAGTATCACTCTAGACAATTAAGTATTTAAATACTGAGCCAGTGTAGTGTTGTAATAGTTGTCATTCGCATCGACAGTCGAGTGAGGAGCTGCAATTTGGGCAGTAACTACATATATTTGTTATTTTTTCTCAACCCTTAACTTTTCCCACTGCTAGTCCACTGCTGGAAATAGGCCTCTCCAACAACTGAGCTTGATCTTCAGCTTTTTGTATCCAAGCACTGCCAGCCACTTTGCGTATATTGTCTCTCCACCTAGCTAGAGGGCGTCCAGGGAGGGCTTGTACGTTTACCAAGTCGCGGTCTCCACTCCAGAACACGTCTGCTCCAGCCACTATCGGTTCTACGACAGATGTGACCAGCCCACCGTCACTTCAGCTTCCTTTGGGCTGTGTCGATAACTTTGGTTCTCTGTTATGGCATATTTATAATATATGGGTCGAGCACAAGGTGATTTGATTTACATTGTTCATTGATATACAAAATTACGAGTAGTAGATACTGATATTACAATTAGTAGTAAACACGCCTTCTTCTGTCACGAAGGGCACGCTTGTATGGTTTGTATCAGCAGCTGTCTTGATCAAAGCTTTCCCGTACTGTCACTAAATCGAAATCGTGTATCGCTCTTTACAATTTCATTTCTATGATTAAAATGACATGAAATGACAGTACCTGGATGACCGAGCTTTGCTCGGTATTTTTTTAGTTTTAGTATTTTGGTTCAAAGAGTTATTGATTCGACTTTTATCTTTGTACCGAAACATTGCCAACAGAATAAAAATATTTGCACAATGTCGGTTACTTAACTAATGTAATTATAACCATATTCTTTTTTTAAAGTTCCGTAATTTTTTCGTGTTTTTTTTTAGAAAATATACTTACATACGAATTAGAAAATATACCTAGCTAGATCGATTTTATTCACGATAAAAATAATAAATCATAATTACGAACAACCAAAACAAATTCAAAGTTTTATATACGTTTTAGACAGTAATGAATAACAGTTGCCTGGACACGTACAATGCAAATATACGTTGTTTTATCATTGTAATTGTACATTTACATTTATTAATAATTAACCTTTACCATTACCTATGTATACCCATTGAAAATGAAATTAAAATGGAATTAGAATTTTTTTGTTGTTGATTTTTTTATTGTATACCTAGTTGTTAAAAACTTTTCTAAATACATTTTGTGAACATATTAAAATGATTTTCATATAAACCCCGCTTAAATAGAGAATTAATTGACTATGACCAAATGCGATCCTTATATGTAGTTCAATGAATTCAATTCTTACGATAAGTAAATATCTAAGTAATATCATAAAATACATAAGTAATACCTGCATCTCGTCGGAGGTGTCGTACACTCCCACGTTTCAGTAACTAATTTTACATCACAGCACAGAATAGGGGGTGCACCTATTTCTATACACCGGGCACCAAACCAGATTTCTAGTTACTATCAGGAGTTTCAAGTCAGAAACGCAATACCCACCCGCGGATCAAACCCAGGCCCTCAATCTGTAAGTAATAACGCTTGCAACCACTTGACCAACGAGGCAGTCAATATTATAATAACTAGACTACACAGTAGTCATAAACAATTGAGCATTGTATTGAAAAAAATTAAAATACAAAGCGAAACTCACTTGGAATAACGAAGATCTATTGTATAAGTACCTACTCCTTAATTTCTACCTATCCTTTGGCAAATGTGTAGGCATGTATGTGAGTAATTCTATACTCAACGTTTTAATGTAAGTAAATACGGAAGGCTTTGTTTTAAGATCTCCTAAAACAAAACATTATATATTTACTTACTCGTATAGAGATACAATATAAGTTGATGTAATGTTAATATAAGTAAATATAGAAGGTTTTGTTTTAAGATCTTCTAAAACAAAACCTTCTATATTTACTTACTCGTATATTAAAACGTTGAGTATAAAATCACATATATACCCACACATTTGCCAAAGGATAGGCAGAAACTAAGGAATAACAATAACTGTATAAGCACATTACTGCATTACATATTGAAAATAAGATTTGGCTTATTTTCTACATGAATGCCTTTGACAGGGCTTAAATTTGATTCAAACAGAATTAAATGTATAAATACCTCCGCCTTTGTAAACGTTACCTTTGTAAAATAACAAAGAAAATGCGAATGAATAATTCCATATTCCAAGAAAAGAATTTCTGATACAAATAAAAAAAAATGCTTAAGTAATTTTATATGTATGAAATTCATAATATATTAGCTCGTAGCTGCGAAATCGTCCACATGGAAAAGTATTAGTCCCATTTGTACACATGATTTCATATTATCTCTTATGAATTCGTATAATAAGTATTTTTAATACCCTGTATCCTTTTCACTATGTGTGTTTTTCAAATAGCCTTCGTCCTTTCCAGTATGTATGTTTAGTCCAAATTGCCTTTGTCGTTTTCAGCGTTCAAGCCATTACCATAACAAATATAAAGAAAAGTATTCCAGCAATTTTTATCGATCAATTTTCATAATTTTTTTCGAAATATCTAGTAGTGGTTCGGAATGTGTTAAGAAAATAATTATGAAAAGTACGCGCGGCCATTTTGGATTTGTCGGCGTAGTAAGAAAATGAGCCCTTGTCTTCTGTGTCAACAATCGGTGTACAGTATCTTCGGTCTAATATCTATTGATATGTTGCTGTATAAATGAACTGTACTGATATTTATAAGTATACAATTTTAGAGCATCAAATAATTGGCGCTATGCAACCAAAGTCGCACCGTAAAGAAAATTCCTTTAATAAAAATATATCCCAATAGTTTAAACTATAGCAATAATCCGCCCTTTGTTGTGTCTGTTTTTGTTGTACAATAAAGGGTAAACGAATAAAGAAATAAACGCCTTACTTTATTTTTCGGCGTTATATTCATATACTGTTATGGTAGCAGAAACAGTCGAACAGAATCCAGGTATTTTCTCTAACATTCGGTCCGAATAATAACTAACGGTCTCAATATGAGAGGAGACCCATATTTCAACATTGGAATTATAATGGGTCGATCATCATCATCATCATTATTATGATCATCATCAGTCCGAAGAATTTCCGAATGCGCAAGCAATTAAGAGGGTTACATAGACCTACCTCTTCCGCGAATAGAAAATAAGAGTCTCATAAATTGTCTATTGTTACCGTTAAGTTACAATACGAGGATAAAAGACATGAATATAATAATTCTTGGTCGTTTTAGTTTTATGAAGTTCCTAAAATTAAGTTATATATGTTAGGGTGGGGAAAAATACATTCAATTGCATTCAATTGACTGTTACAGATGCAACTTTCTAGAAGGTGTTTTAATTTCCTATTTTTTCTAAAATCAGGATGTTCTACATTATAATTTATTGGCATTTAATCTACCTTAAAGCTAAACATAATAACCATTGTATTGGTAAATAGCATAGAACTACTGTCAACTTTGAAATGCATAAGTATAATGATTATAAATGTACCGGCTTAACTCACGTACGTTTTTCGGGGTGGCCCGACTAGTTTCGGACCTGTACGAG
>DWDT01002181.1:0-14209 GCA_018245595.1 Microceris scylla | reverse complement strand
ATTTATTTTACATATTTATATCGTGTATTAAATATGCCGTCTATTGTACAACCTACTGTTGAGTTTTTTTCTATACACGCAACTGATAAACGTGAACGTGAAACGTAGGAGTGTGCTACACTCCTCTGGCTACCCCTTCGGGGATTATAGGCGTGAAGTTACATTATGTTACGTTTATCGTATTTTGGTGTACAGTAAACAATACACCATTACTACTATTAAGATTCAGTTAACAATGACTTTTAGTCATAAGTATCTATGGTTACCTGCATGTATAATAGAATACAATGTAGAGGAAACCATAATAATCAATTTTTATTTAATGAAAATGGTGGCTCTACATGACAGTACTATTCTTGGGAAACACGACATACTTACCCAGTATTGGGCAGGGTGGTGAGGTAAGCCAATATTAGTCTTAATTAACAGGACAGTGGTAATTGGATTCCTATGATGATGTAAGCGAAGGTTTATTTATCGGAGACACACAGACGTCCCAGGAGAACAGTTTTAATAACCACAATAAATATACAATTTTGCAAAGCTAGTAAAAATTCTAATATTGACCATTGCTTTTTATTCGTAAAACGTAATCTATACTAATAATATAAAGCTGAAGAGTTTGTTTGTTTTATTGTTTGAACGCGCTAATCTCAGGAAGTATTGGTCCGATTTAAAAATTTCTGACACTGTTAGTTGCTCGTTTATCGAGGAATGCTTTAGGCTATATAACATCACGCTAAGATGAATAGGAGAGGAGCAGCAGTAAAAAACATTGCGATAACGGCAAAATTTAGAATTAAAAATATCGTATATACAGAAGTAGGTACTTTAAAAAAAGTTCTTTGTATTAAAAACACTTTTGTTTTCTAAATAAAAAATTCCACGCGGACGAAGTCGCGGGCACAGCTAGTGAAATAATAAATGAACATAATAATGTACATATCACTTCCAATACACACAAAAGTTGTAACGACATCGAACAAGTATTATAACATAACTCTTATATTTCCCTGAGAGGCTAGGTAGGGAAGTGTACTCCTAGTACGTTTCACCAAATATCGTATTATGGTTCAAGAGGGAAGCCTATACGTTTAACCAGTAAAAAATATTATAAATAGATATGTTACGGAAGTACACTACGTCAAAAATAATATAATAATATTTTCTAAAATCAACCTACGCAAAGAAGATACTCGTCTGTCTTTCTATCCCGGAAAGCGATCTCCGTTATGATACAATAATATAATCATCCTACGCATTCGTAACGAGACTTGAAAGCTTAATAATGTATGATTACATGTTTGATAAACAAAGCTCTTCTGGCGACAAAGTGAATAAAATATTATTTTAGTTCCATTTGTACTCCATTTATAAACTTGCTCATCCCCTGTTCCATAGAAGGACGTAGGATACAACTGATGAAACGTGGGAGTGTACTACGCTGCCTACCCCTTCGGCAAAATACACGAGGGATACTGTATTAATTATACATGAACAATACCTACTATACAAAATATACTAAAAAACCCTATAATTTGCTTTGCAACGACACAATAAGATCGTAATGTCGCGATCAGAGTTCGCTTAAGGCGCATATGCACTTGCCCCCCGCGGTTACAGGTAATGCCGCATTACCGTAAGGTCCATATTACGAAGTTGAATGGCACCTTAATGGGCCTAGAAAAGTTTTTATTTATACCTAATAGTCTACGGACTGCCATACTGGTGTTAACATAGACAAAGGAATAGAGCTTATGCCCTCTTAGAAGTTGGTATTCCAATTGCCATATAGTACTGCAAATGTAATCATGTTTTATATCTAGGGTGAATATATTTATGTATGTATTCATCATATTTATACTAAAATATATATTTGAAGATATTTCACACATTCATATATTGCAATATAGTAGGCTCACCACCTATTTATTCCATGGCACGTAAACGTAGCTGGTGAAACGTGGGGATGTACTACACCCCTCTAACTACGCCTTCAGAAATAACAGGCGTGATGTTACTTTAATATATTACAGCATAATATTTTCGTTATAATATTCATATTTATATTCAGTAACATATAGTATGATAGCCTAGTAGTTTTTCTGTCTCTCGTAAGGCAGGTCGCTAGAGGGGTTTCTAATCCTAGTACAAGCTAAGTTGGACTCACGTTTAAAATTTCTAGTAGTAAATATGACAGTGAGAAAAGGGTCATGAAATTTTAATTTCTTAAAGGGAACATATCACGCTGCCTATACTGACTACATCATAAAAATGTTATCAAATTAGATCCAGGTCACACAACGCGGAGAACCCTCTACTGGCCTAGTGGACAAAGTTAAGCCGTCTTGTAACTTGTGGCAATATTATGTTCAATTGAACGACACACAAACAATCCGTAAATAATGTTCACAGTTTGTTTGTTAGTCACATGCAATTTAAGTTAAATAGTATTTAGGTCTTAGTAACTTTTGTAACTTAATAAATTACATTGCCATGTAAATAAAAAAAAATAATGTAATGTAAATAAAATTGCCTGGTAAATAAAATTTTAAATGAATTTAGAGTTATTTATTTTGTACGAGCAACACTTTCTCTTCAACGTACCAACCGTATTACTCTATAATTAAATCTGTTAACTTTCTTCGATATAAATTGTTACGCTCAGATCCTCTTTGTTTCAGTCTGAAGTTATATTTAGTTACGCTGAATAAGTTGCGCTTGGAATTGTTAAAGCAAATAGATTATAAAATGTAACTCTAATTCTGTCTCTTTCCTATTAATAGGATTACTCAGTGTAATAACGTTAAACAAGTTGATACGTGTGAAGGCCTCATGCTTGCTTTTGTACTTTTTCTTAATCGCTACAGAATTAATTATAAGCCGTCGCTCGCACATTGTCGTTCCGCTACTCCACATTACGGTTTCTCAAATGAAAGATAGAAAATATTTTGGAAGATATTTCGAAATACGAATGTACATATATGGCACTTATGCATGTACATGATTTAAAAAATATAATGACGTTTTAAATTTGACAGTGGCCTTAACACATAATTATGTCAATCGAAGTTGGTTAAAAAATCTTAGATCAGTCATAGACAGATACTTATTCTACGGAATCCTAAGTTTCATGTCTCAATCGTTTTAGAGTTGTAGTAACGCAAAAGAAGGGAAATATAGTTTTCCATGGAAATCCCACGTCATTCTTATTTAAAATGTCTTGTTGTACTATTTAAATCGATCGTAGAGTCAGAATTGTATTTCGTAAAACTGACTTGCATCGAGGGAAGTTGAATTCGGCGTACTTATATCTTGTTTTTATTGTGTAAATTGATAGTACGAATATAACCTTGATGGAAAAACACAATGTACCTAACTGAAGTTGAAATTTAATTTTAAAAGAATAATTTTACTAAGTCAGTAAATTGCAATGAAGTCACGTTTTTAATTATATTGCCTGATAACATTGGACAGATAAACGTGTTTCTTATAATTCCAAATCGTTGCCGGCAACTGTATTAAAATTGTAATACAACTTGTATTTTTAAATTTATATTAATACTTCGATAATTTCGTAATACGTTATACAGCCTTAAAACAATTAACTGTTTAATTTCAGCTCACTGCTTATACATTCTAAAATATGATTATAGTTCGTATGAAACTAGTCGAGAGAAATTAAAGACACACTGTAATATAACTATATAAAATTCGCAAACATTTTTAACACTAAGTACAGCATCTTCAGTGCTGGGCTATAACTCATTAGGAATAATGTTTTTCTATAAGATCCTCCTAATTATTTTTATCTATTGAACCGTTCAATACAACGATCTAATCGTAAGTTTAAAAAAGTCACTATCACTTCTAAATCTAGGCTATAAAAAGTGCAGTCTAGGTATTGTGCACGACACAACACTAGTCCATCGCCTGGTTTCGTTCACCTTTCATATCGTTATAAGCCTCCAGAGCTTTGACCTTTCACTTTAAGTACATGAGTAATAGACATGATACTCACAGATATAAAAATCCAAACTCCACAGTGGTATAATAGTCACAACACGTTTTTTTAATGTTAAAATATTAACTTATTCTCCCTCGGCACTGTTTTGGTACGCTGTAACACAACCACACGTAACTGAGGTTGGAGGAGGACTGGGGAGGCCCTCTCTCCGCGAGCCAAGCGGGGCTTAGCCTCCGTACTATTGTTCGTACTACGGCATTACGTTCAGTTGTGAATAACTTGAGTTTTGCATTCATCGCTGCCATGCTACCTACTAACGTTACGTTATCTATACATATGTGCATAGAACGCTCTATTGAAAGTCAGCAATGTATTAAAATCTTAAAAGTGGATCATGTCGACTTAACGTCAAAGCAAATTTTCTCTACGTTATCGCGAAAATAATGTAAATTAAAAGGAATAGTTAATTACTTTTCACGAGTATTTAAGACGTTTGGAATTACTGAATTGTTTCTTAATTTTTCCTCTGATAATAGTTTTATACTGTTAGCTCGATGGGTTTCACAATTTTGGAATTAATCATTATGTTCTTTTTATTTCTTTGTAATATTAATTTCTTTTCAGTTCGTTTTAAGATAGTCTATTAGTTACTCAGACTTAAAAAAATCGTTACAGTTAACGGATACTATTGTCTATTGGTTTTCAATTTCAAATAAAGTTCCTTTTCCCACGTTTTTGTGATTAATATGAAAAGTAATAATAATTAAATTTTCTCCAAAGATTCTGTAAGTGATAGATATAAAATACATTATATTAATATAAGTTATTTAACAAATTACTATAAAGATGTTGATGAAAAATTTAAAGTACAGTAATTAAATTAACCGTATTTAAATGTAGCAATAAAATACAAGGGAGTGTTTACATTAGCTTAGAATTTTGTTAAGAACTTTTTTTATCTAATATTGTTAATACTTCCATAATGAGGCCTTTCTCTTATTATGTACAGTTTCATTACCTTTATTTTCTTTTGACATTAATTATTCTGCTACAAGTTTTTTTGTATTTTCTTTTGACATTAATTTCCACTACAAGTTTTTTTAACTGATACAATTTAATAGAATACAATACGATGGATCTCCATATCTATTAAACTTTTAAATTAACCCTTAAATGCATGGATGGCCAAATGCTTCTGCATTACAAATTGAAAATATTATTTTAAAAAAAATTATTAAAAAAAATTGTTCCTTGTATATTCCTACAAAGCAGTAAATCACTTTACTGCGTGTGATCGAAAAACGTCAGGCGCATTCAGCTCGCGACAGACGAAGCTATAATATATGGTATAGCAAGGCTTATTTCATTTAATATTACAATATATTTTCTACAGTATCGCTCGGGCAACTGCACACGTAGCTATATTACATACCTGATCGTCAAAATATGTAAACAGATATAGCAAGATGTATTTAGGTATAGCAAATTATATTATTACCCATATACCCAATGACGGCAAATATCTATATTATAGCATAGCTACCATCTAACTTAAGTATACTATAAAATGTATTATAGCATAATATATTAATATATATTATAGCTCCGTATATAATAAACTTTCATGCCACCCTCATTCTATATTTCGTAACGAGATGAGCGACTGAGGATTGACAGACCGGAAATGCGGACTGATGCGACAAGGAACGGGAGTAATCGGGATATCGCTTCCTGGAAAAATGCGCCATTCTTTCAAGATAAATGTAATAGTGGACGCTTTATTCGCCACTGGAATTTTGCCATCAGCAGCAAATTTAGCTACAATTAACCATATCTCGGCTCTATGTTAATTACTCAGTAAAATATATAGGACGTGGTATTCATGGTTAATATAGGTATTATTGTTATCGATTAACTATGTTTTATATCGCCTGTTAAAATATCTGGACGTCATAAAAATTCAACTAACTGTTCAGGTACAGTTACTGCTAAAGTTTTTTCAAGTCAAAGAGTTATTCCGGACGTTGTAGTTGGACGTCTTCCAAGTCTTCTATCAAACTAATCATCAAATGAGACATACATTTCATTAAAAATCGTATGATGCTTACGTTATACTCCACCAAAATACTCGTTAACAGAATACTACAAATACCTACTAGTCGTCACTCAAATACAAATTACTGTTCAATCTGTCTGGACGGAGGGATATTCCCAACACATAGCTCACTTAAGCCGGTAGACACTTTTAATCTTGTATCTGTGGACATATACACATAAACCACGCCTATAATATCTGCAGGAGTAGGCAGAGGAGTGTAATACATTCCCATGTTTAACCAGTTACGTTTACGTCTCACCTTGGAATAGGCGGTAAGCCTATTACCGTACACAGCCTATTCCCTAGTGCTGCACTAGAAATATCGATGAAATCGGGAATCAAACACAGATACTCTCTGTCAGCAGTCGCGATTACAACCAATCGACCAACGAAGCAGTCTTCTACATATATGTAGATATACCTTCCGGTATGCTTTTTTTATATATGCTCACGGAAAGTTTAATAGTGAAACAGTTAAAGCTATCAGTATTAACTGCGTTATTAATGTTTATATAGATGGAAAATTTTTCTTCCACTTGTAAAAATACTGGGTTAGTGGACCGACGACCTGAATTAAAACTGTTTATTGCTCAATCGTGAGGTGTCTTGATGAAAAACGCCAGTAATTGTAACAATGTTAAATTGTTTAATTATTATTTGCATTCGTCGGTCTGTAGGAAGTCGATTTGTTGTAGAAAAAAACCATCACGATCGTTGGCAGTTAAGAGCTTATTTATTACTTATGTTATGGAAGTTAACGAGATAGCTGATGGTAAATCAGAGCAGGCTATCATAACCGTAAAAAATAAAAAAAATACATATATATATATGTACATTTATATGTATATCCATGTTGGAATGGTTGCAAGCGCGACTGCTGGTCATGAATCCTAGGTTCGATTCTCGGGTTGCGTACTATTGGATTTTCAAACTTTCTGTTGCAGTTTCTAACTGGATTTCCCAATATTCTAGTAGAATTCTCGTAATATCTCGAAGTTTGGATCTGTGCCCGGTGTATGGCAATAGAGTCAAATGGGTGGGAGGTAAACGTAACTGCTTAAACTTGGGGGTATACTACACTCTGCTTACCTCTTCGTATCAGTCATTTGGTTACCACAGCACACACTATCTACTGTGGGATCCGATGATCGCGTGTGGAAATGTTTCGAGATATTTATTTATCCGTTGTCCCACAAACTGGGTGTTTTATCTAATATCAGAGATAGCAATTACTCATGATGCTCAAGTCAGAATGTCTTGTCTCTACTATTATTGGAACAAAAACATTTCTTTATTTATTTATCTACGCATCAGCCTTTATTATTTCAGTGCTCTCAAGGTATATCACAATAAATATTGCCGATGTTTAATATGGTGCCTTTATCAAAATATTATTTTTAATACTCAGTTGCTTTCTCCCTAAAAGCTTCACCGCGTAGGGAGGCGAGCTTAAAGGGCTCAGCCGAAGCCAATAAAACATATTTAACTTCTGCTGAGCACGGTCTCTCTATAATGAGGGGAAAAATGGGGCTTATGATGAGAAAAAATTGTAGATAAGTTTATTGACAAATTGATTAATAAGCAATCAATTGTTATTTTTTCGTATATAGTGATAATAATAAAAGTTACAAATGACAATAATAATTATATAGACACAGACATCTGATCCCAAATTGGGCAGAACCTCTGCCAGGGAACCCACGCAACAGATAAATTACATATTATATGGATTTGTGTGGCAATAGGCTCACCACTTATTCCATGGGACGTAAACGTAGGTAACTGGAGAAACGTTGGAGTATACTACACTCCTCTGCTTACCCCTTTGGGGATTACAGGCGTGATGTTATGTTATGTTATATGGATTTGTAAGTACATTTCTTTTCATATCGAGTACTGCTCACTGACATCGTCAGCGTCACCATTAACCCTTTTGTCGTTTCACTGTTAGACATGGGTCTCCTCAAGGAATGAGAAGTCTTAAGGATGTAGTAAGCGTTATTGGCCAAATAAAAATTGGGACGAATTAGAGATCAGTATAGGGAGTTCTTAAGAGAACAGGTTTCCTCAAGATTTTTTCTTTCGCCGATAAAACAAGTGAAATTATATTTAAAACTCACACTTTTTTGCAAAACGGTGAGCGCCTCTCCTTACTTACAAAGGATGAATATTAAAGAACCGAAAAATATTGACGGTTAAAATTATTTTCAAGGTTTCCGTTTATGCTGCTTCCTAGTTTGCCTGCGCTAACAGATAAGTTTGTATTTCTGTTTAATGGCATAACGAAATAAAGTTACGCAGTCGTAATAACTATTATTTCAACGGATAACATCCAACGAAACACATAACGACCTTGAAGAACAATGTACCGGAACGAATGCTTTCGCTCCGTCGTGAACGATTCGTCAGATTATCGTTCCGTTCGCGAACGAAAGTACAGTGCGAAATAACAACATTGAGTCTGTGATTTGAATAAAAAATATGTGAAAGTACTAAACTCTCTAAAGCTCAGTTGAGTAAACTTACAAGAAATTATTCCACAACTTTAATAATTACAGTCTAAAATACAGGTTTCTTTTACATTATAACGTAACGGAGTATAAAATTTTAGGTTAAAATATGTTTGAGTTTCTATACGGCTGATGTATGAATATCTAAACTCCAAATATATACTTATGCAGATAAGTTACTGCCTACCCCATCAAGAAACTTACATGATGATATAATAATATCTAATAGTAATTTAACGTTATGACAATTTTACGAATAAAACCCTACACCAACCCCTTTGTCCCACTTATTGAAAAAACGCTATTAAGTAAATAAACTTACCTACTAATCACAAAAATTTGTGTCTTGGCTAGGAATCGATCCCATAATGCGCGACTTCATGGTCTCTTCACTATTCATTGAACCAACGGAGAAATTGATCCTATAAAAAGATAAACGTTGTTATTGAATTTGGCCAAAGTATGTATATATGTATACCTATAACAATTCTAAGTCCCTTCTTTAGAAATTACTTTGAAAGTCATAAATAACTATTCCTCATGACAGTTAATATGATCGGGAAATGGCAAAATGCCCTTAACCTCCCCACAATACATCTTCAACAAGGACCGATCCCAAGACGATAATGTCAGTGTCCCCACCCTAATCGAGTTAACATCGATTGCAGGTAGCGTGACCAGCTTTTTTTGTAAAAAAATCGGATTTTTATTGCAGTCTACATTTCCCACTGTTAGTATCAAATCTTCGTCATTATTCGACCATATGTATGCATCGAGGTAGTATGCCCACGATGTATGCCATTTTTCGATAATTTTTTTAAACGAATTTTTTCGACTCTAAAATGTGGCACGTACTTGACTCTGCTGATTTCATTTCAATTTTTTTTTTTTGTAAAAAGAAGAAAATCTTATTGTAGAGATTGTTGAAGACATACTTAACGACAAACTATACGGTGAAACTGTTTTTTATAGGATTCATTTATTGTTTATTGTATACCATAAACAAGCTTAACGAATTGCGAACTTGATATCTAATAGCAATCTTTACCAGTCAACCCCAGTAATCTTAAAAAAGTAGGTGCAAAAAATTATTGAATTAAAAAGATATAATAAAAGAAAACAATAAGAGGGAATATAATTAAAATTAGATTAGGGTATAAACATTAAAATGACTGATACTTACGCATAATTTTATTAAAAACAATGTAACAATATCTATGGCTACGGGTCTGAAATTATTTCGTACACAATAATAATGAATAAAATAAAATCGCGCGAACTCAGTGACCGATGTAAACCAATATTGACGCTTGGAGTGAATGAAAACCAAACAAGGAATATCTCCTGAAGCTACTCAATGTTGGTAATATTAATGACTAACCCCCGTTACGCTAGACGGACATAAAACGCCTTTAATTCTTTCGCCGTGTCAGGAAATATCCCAACATAAAATTGGGAATAGTTTACGACAGAACTAACTCACTTAAGATATTAAAGTTTTACGCCCAAACATAAAACGCAATAGGTGCTGTGTTATGTTTTGAAACATTGTCTCTACTGATGTATCTTACCATTCTTTTAGTAACAAACGTGTAATTCTGAACAATTTATTGATATTTCCAATATAAAGCACCGAAGCGAATCTCTGACGTACCTTGAAATTACGTTCGACAATTGTTTTAAGTTAAAAATACGTCAAGTCCGCTTAAGTTCATTAACACAGCAGTCATCAGCACTGGAACATTGAAAGATCCAGCTCTTCTATGAACTTCATGAAACAAAGGAAAAATATTGTATGCATAATATAATTTTTATATCTATCTTATACGACTGCCGCGTTAGTCAAGCAATTGCAAGCGCAACTTCGGATCCTGGGTTCGATTCCCGGCTCGCGCAAACAATTATTAAGTTTTTCTAACTTGTGAACCCCAGACTCACCCTCTATTCCATGGTGGCACGGGCCGTGGTGTTATTTTATAGACGTTCATGTATGACAACAATTATTTTTACAACTCTACCTATTCAAAAACTAGAACGTCTTTGCTATTTTTATCACCTGACATAAAACCCAGGTAATTCACTAGTTATTATTATACAGAACGAAATAGATATGAATTATGTGAAAACAAATTGCTTAAAAATAAATTTAAAAAATGTTATGGTTGCACAAATGTAGGTAGTTGCAAAAAAAAGTCATGTTGTAGTCTTAAGCATCGTAACAGACCTAGAAAGAAGATACGCCGACAGAAAATATGAGCAGAAAACATAACTGCGGGGCATAAATTTATTAAAATGTGCCTGTATTAAATGCAATATTTATATGTATGTTTATCTGATGTTACAGCTCTAACATGTTTTGAGGTTAGTACTCCCCATGACGATCCCCAGAACGACACCATTGCACTTCAATGTCACTTTTTAACTTATTCTAAGTACTTATTTGATTATCCAATAAATGTGCAATTGTCACATCTGTAGTCTATCTTGCGATTCGATAGGCGAGATGAAAAAAAATAAAACGCATTTATACACTGATTTTAATTATAGTTTTATACATATACATACGTATATATAGACTAACAGCTATCTGGTTATCATATCAGGCTCCATATAGTTAAGACCAATGGCCAGGTGTGGCGATATCCCAAGAAATTTATTACGCTTGTAAACTGTAGCAGTTATTATACAACAGTTGCACGGTATATTCATAAGCTATAACTTTAAACTTTTCCATTACTTAAACACACACAATCCATTTGTTCGCAAAACAAACGAAACAAAATGTAGGGTAGGTACTTAACTCGTTTGTCTTAACATACTAGTATAAAACGACACACACGCAAGTAGTTCGTGTTTCAAAGCGCCTCACTTTCATCCTCCCCTATTTTTTGTACTTCTCTACATTTGTAGACACACCAGCCGACATCTTTCGACACCGGATATCCAGGGTGAGGCGGGGAGAAATTCATGGAATTGTTGACATTACTCGTTATCACCCCACATTAGGACACCTCCAACACATTACCGCGGCAATATTACAAACATTCGAATATAGTCTCTGTTGCGTGGACCGTAGAGTTGGAGAGACATGTGCAGTTGGAGCACAATAAATTTTTACTTATTATAAGGGTGTGTGAGTGCTATAACAATGCCCCTGTTGGTAGCGCTCTTAACAATGTACGATTAAAAATAGACTAAGGAAAGTCGTGTACAATGAGACCTCTTTCATATCATTTAGACTTGTACAGAGACAGAAGTTAACAAATGCCCCAATAACAGATGTAAACAAGCAGTGACAGTCTCGTGGTTTAAATGTAAGACTTCAATTTTGGAAGTATAAATCTTGATAACTAACAACTAGAGAACTGTGAAAAAACAAATAAATAGGAAAAAAGAAGATTACTTCGTATATATATAAAATATCGAGACAAGAAAAAGAGAGCGAATAATTAGTACTAGTGGCCCAGGAGCGATCGAATTCCGATCGTAAATAATAAACAAAACAGTACCAGCGTTGTCTAGATTCTAATGTCAAAGATTACGCTTATATAAATCTTTCCTGTGTGCTACATATTAACAACAATCCGTTTCATGCCTGACATTGACAATGGGAACATAAATAATAAATACTTTATTAAATTCAATGTAAGGTATTTGTAATATATATTACATTTTAGCATTCTGCACTCCTTCTCCATGTAAACTATAAGTGTGCCAAATTTCATACTCTTCCGTCCGCGCAATTTTCGTAAAAAGGGGTATAAAGTTTTTGCTTCATGTATTAATATATAGATTTCTTGTTTCCAGGCATAAAAAATTGGTCCTCTGGAGAAGCTAGACATCTGTAAGTGCACTTAGACAGTAGGTACTTCACTTCGTCATTACGGCGCTGAAGTGACCATTCAGACTCAGATGGATAGTATGCTCATTTGATGTTACTCAAAAAAAGTTGCTATGTTAGAATACACGCATTAAAGTTACTATTACCTTTTTAAAAAATAATTATTGTTATCCAGGTGTTTATCATTTAAGCAGTTCTTTTAATTCTAAAACGGCCATTGAAGGATGGTATGAAATATTTCAGCAGCCCTGAAAATTTCTTGAACAGCTGCGATCGGTATACGAGTACAATTAATTTCCTTAAAAACGTCACCGCGATCATACTTTATTCATTCCAGTGATTTCTCATCCATTTGTCAACGGCAAGGAAGAAAAATTATGATATTACTCATAAATACAAATACGAATTACTTTTTAAATTAAGGATGTTATTATTTTTGGAACAGGTTTTTCGCCAAATCTGACGAAACGTAACATTTTAATTAGATTGGTTGCAATATGACGGTTGAAGTAAGAAAAAAAGTACCCAATAAAGATTCATACGTATAATTTTATTGTACTTGTACGTACGTCTACATGTTGTACATCTGACGTCATTTTAAAGGTACATACATACTTGCGGGGTAAAATTGACGTGATGTGAATATAATTAACTTGAATACAAATTTGTACGTACGAAGGATGGCAAACAGAAAACATTCATTGAAACTAAATGATGCATAAAACTGGCCGTAACTTCTATTTTTGTATAAAAGAACCCATACTTTGTGGGTGATATTATTTTATTGTGGAATAGGTGTCGCCGAAACATGTTACGTTCCAAGTTTTTTGTCACACTGTTCTTTGTATCTGTGGTAAGTTGTACAAAAGGCGAAGACTAATTGAGGAAGAATTAACTTCCCGATTTTTTTCAGCATTCAACGTTATTCATTGCGGTACATACCTACACAAAAACAAAGAATTGCCTCAATATTAAATAATTAAATCCATAAAAATACCTCATGTTTTATGTATTTAAAATATGTATTAAATTTGCCAGCACTTATCATAATTCTAATTTAATAATGTCTTTTTTTTCAGATTTTGACCCTGGTTGCAGACAATCCAGGTAATAATATTGTTTATTTGAAATAAATTCATTATTTCATTAATAGCCGACTTTAATGTCTTTAAGTAATGTCACAATGTTTTCAGTAGTATTTTTGCTGATACTCGTAACTTTAACCTGGCAAAAATTTTACCACATAGATATTTTGCCGAATCGTCTTTATGCTGTTGAGTATGATGTGTTTCCAAAGTTTCAACAGCTTTTGTGGTGAATCCAACTGGTTCCGCCTGGACTTAGAGAGTAGAGCGAAGTATAAGTGAAGTTCAGTACACGGTGCGAAGCTGCTGTTTAAATCTGCTCCTCACCGTGAAGATATGAGAGCAGTTCGTGTGGGGATTCCCCATGCTTGCAGTAATGAGCGCGAAGTCATCTTCTTCATCGGCCAGTACAGTGCGTGAAGTGTAGCGATGTAGTTTCAGTGAAGGGTATAGAAAGGTGACAAATTGATGGATGGAGAGTATTTACCAGTGTGCTGTCATCGTAAGGTCCTTCTAATGCATGTCTGCGTCAGCTGGCCCGTTCTCCTATTTTCTGAGCAAAATCTTAATATATATAAATTACGTGTCACAGCGTTTGTCCGCGATGGACTCGCTAAACTACTTAACCGAGTTTAACCTAATTTTGCACACCGTGTGCAGGTTGATCCAACTTGAAAGATAGGATAGTTTATATCTAACGTAACTTCA
>DWDT01002180.1:0-14210 GCA_018245595.1 Microceris scylla | reverse complement strand
CCCATTGCCACTTACTTCAACTTACTAATTTTGAGAGCTATGTCAGTGACTTTGGTTCGTCTACGGATTTCACCGTTTCGGATTATCTGTATATCTATAAACGAATTATAAATACGTATTATTCTCTGTATTTTAATAGACAAGAAATGAAAAAGCTGATGGATGCAGAAGAAGCACGTCAGGTTTTTAAATATAGAGATATTTAGCACTTGGTGCTTACTGCCTACGTCGTACAACATAACAACAAAGATAAGAAAAGGGTACGAGTATTCGTATGTCTTTAAAGTATAAGCTTATCGTCAACTTGAGTGTAATGTGACTAACACAAAAATAAACAGAATAAAGAGACCTTGAGGTTTATCGGAATGCCAACAGTACACTCGGCGAGTAGCTTTACAATGTAGGAAGTAAATGATTATATAACTGAATATTTAGTAAATGTAACTCTTCTATTTAAAAGGGACCGCGATTGCCAAATATTTCTATTTCCATATTTTTCTGTATATACCTGCGGTATTTCTTTGAAATTTACCATTCCCTTCGTACATTATCGATGATTTCTAAGACTTGTGTCTGCCCTAGTAAGAAGTATTTGTCTTTTTCGTGATGACCGGTGAGGCTTTGTCTTATTCAGTAGTCTGCATCTAATTCTTACAAGCTATTTCTATAACTTGTAAGAATTAGATGTAGATGACGGCCTCGTTGGTCGAGTGGTTGCAAGCGCGACTATCGATCAGGAGATCCTAGGATCAAATCCCGGGTCGGGTACTGTTGAAATTTCTAATTTAGAATTTCTAGTAGTGACTCGGAGTTTGAATTTGTTCCCGGTGCCTGGCAATAGGCTCACGACCTGTTCCAAGGGACGTAAACGAAACTGGTGAAACGTGGGAGTGTACCACACTCCTCTGCCTACACTTTCGGGGATTATATGCGTGTACATATATAAAAGTAACAAGCGGAACAGTAGGTATACAATCAAAAATCTACTGAACTATAAAGAACATTATGAAATAATATAACATTCATGCGTTTATTTATACACGTAGAAAATCTTATTTTTATTCTAGAACATGGTGTATATTTAGCGGGCGTGTTTTATAATGTGGTAGAAAAATTTCCTGTTATACTGGATATTCATGGAACGCGGCCAAGGATTGATGTATTTTATTTATAAAACATCACAATGCAAATTGAATTATGTAATGTATCGGTGATATTTATCAATATTTCATACCAGTGATGTCGACAGATAGATCTAGCCTCCACCTATCCCCCCATTTTCCTAATTAAGGTCACAATTTGAACGTGCGTCGCATTGAATTTCGCTATTAGGTATCTATAGTCAATCGCTCGTATACTTTAAATGAATCGGCTTAGGATATATTTTAATCTTATTAACCAAAAACACGTTTATGTGCATTTTTTTAAATTTTATTTTTATTATTACACTTCGAGTTAAAGTATATATGTATATATTTCAGTATTATATTTGTATATATTTCAGTAAATGGTTTCTATTAGTGGTTTGTTCGGTCAGTTATTTATGTAGGTACAATTCTTTTTGGGGGCAGATCGTCGTTGTCAACGTTCAACTCTACGTGTCCACATTTCGTACTTAAATGTGGGATGTTAAGGTATTTCCAGACCAGCGTACTTCCGTGCGTGTATGTTCGTTTTGTTATATCTGGAGAAAATACATACTTTGGTGTTAAAGAGGCCCCCGCGCGCCTTGTACAAGCGTAGGCGAGTCTCTTTCAAACCTAGGGATGTACGTATTTTAGGCGGGTACGTCAAAATGAGCGTTTTATCATCATCATCACCGGCCTGTTTCAGTCCACTGCTGGACATAGATCTCCCTCAAGGAGCGCCATCGCGCCCTTTCCTCGGCTTCTCGCATCCAGCATCTGCCTGCAATCTTTCGCAGATCGTCATCCCATCAGGCCGCAGAGCGTTTAAATGAGCGTTTAGCACGCCGAAAATAAGCTAGTCTGCAAGCGGTCTAAAGAAGTGTAGTTCGGCTGGTTCTTCAAGGTTTGATTAATTGATGAAAAAGTTTTCATGATTAATAAAACGACTGTATACAAAACCGACCGACCGAAATAGTATGTAGGTTAAAAGTCGCTAAACTTCCTGTAAATAAAGTTATCTATAAACTTCCCGGCCGGTAATGAAAGTAATCATCTGTTCAAGAAACCGACCTGGCAGTTTTTCTGGCGCACAACCATTTTTTTTAAAAATAACACTACTATATCTACAATATTGTTATCAAAATTACGTAATACTTAAATGACAAGAGGAAGACCAGAATTTATACATATTATAAATAAATTAGTAGTACTGAGATGACAACAAATGAATAAGAAAACACCTATACAGAAAAAACTGCAGTTCAAAATGAAAAAAATAGTGATTTGAAAAAAATGGTCTATTTATTTCCACAGATTTTACACCTCCGCTGTTTGACCAATTCATACTGAGATTAAAATTAATCGTTTTGTTTGTCTCGTAAACGTTATTTACGACTCATTATATGTAAGTATTATTGACTATTATGCAAATACATACGTCTATGCTTCAATTGAGATCACGCCACTGCATCGGTTGCATTCTTTCCGCTATCTATCTTTAACTATATTTGTTTGTTTACTTTCCAACTTGTCAGTAAACACGTGCTGCAGCCAATCTATTTTATATTATGTAATGGCAACAATCTCCGATAAACACCTAGTGATACTTTTCATTGGAATATTATGTTTTATATTCGTTGGAATATTAATCGTATAGCTGGCAACATTGATTTAAAAAAACATTTTTAAAAGTATGTAAACTGTATTTTTCTGAGCATTCTTTTAAATTTTTTTTCTCCGTTACAACAAATTATGCTTTATATTAAAACACAGCATTTTGTAAAGAAAGAAATGCGCTCCAGGATTTGAACTCTGAACAGTCTGAATTCTCGGGGTGGAAAGCTCTAACACTGTTAGCGGTAGCCATCACTGTTTATCGGAGCACGGATGTATTCATTTGCGCTCGTCGTGAACATTCAGTGATATTCATTACAACAATTACGTGTGTAACTATTATTTATTAATTGAACAACATGTGTCACGTTTACACGTTTTCCAACGTGTTTGTAAACATGGAGGTGTGTCGGCGACGCACTGAGTCATGGTCTAATGCACAACAATACTTCGAACCAGCGGTCTGGTAAACAACAGTCAAGGCTACTGTTTATAAAATTTTAAATCGCTATTGACGGTAAACGCGACCTTGGAGTGGACTGCGTACCTACTATCCGTTTACCCAGATTGTACCGATTCGTCATATCTTTAAAAATTTCATCAACAAGGCATATACATGTTGTTATATTAAAATACTCTTACTGTTATTTAGGCTGATGTTTCTGAAACTGAATCTTTTATATGAAGAGAGCAATGACTACATTCTTTATTTTCTTTCTTTTTTGTAACTACTTACCTTTGGAAGCACATCAGGTCTGCGTGGATTGAGATATTGGAAACTAGATGCTCTCTGCTTACCCCGTAAGGAACCAGGTATGGTGATATAATAATTATTGTTGCTATAGAACCTGTCTATATTCTACCCTTCTCATTTTATGACAGAGCCATGTCTGAGGATTGGAATGAAAAAAGAATTCGGTGACGATAAAAGTTGTTACAATATGAATAAAATTTGATATTGAGTAATAAATGCGATTCTTGGACAATCATATCGCAAAGATAAAGTAATGGAGACCGTATTTAAAGGCACCTCATTTATACCTTTACCACGTCATCCGGTTCGCGAATATCATTGTTCGAATGCAAGTCTCGTAATTTTAGGGGCAGGGCGGGGGTAAGGCACCTTGGACAAAATGTGTAGGAAGGACAGAAGTACCTACTCATTTTATTTGTATTCTTACTGTATATTATTGAATTACTCTAATATATGAGATAAAATAGTCAATTTCATTACCTTAGTATTATGGGAACTAATAATATATCAGTTTTGGGATTACTGTTAAAAAGAGATCCTGTTTGGAATAGTGAGGCTTCCAATGCTTATTGATGTATTGGATTAATTAAAAAACTATCACGTTGTTTCTAAACGGGTTCCTAAATCCCACGTGGCCAATAATTGCTAACATATCCACCATGGCATTTTAAAATCCAGCTTGTGAGGTGCAAATTGGATGCAAAAAGTCGGGGACAGGACGCGTTGGCGCTCATTGGGGGAGGCCTATGTTCACCAGTGGTCTGGGATAAGCTGATGACGATGATGAGGTACAAACCCTACATATACATGTATCGCTAATTTTGCGACTAGAGCGTAATATCGCAAAAACGCTAACTTTCAGAAAATTTTAAATAAGATTTTTACAGTCCAATTTACGCGCGAACATAGGTACACCTTGTTTGTGCGTTACAAATACGTATTATAACGCAAAAACATTTGAAATTCGCATCGATTCGCGAATCGACAAACAAAATGTAAATTACTTGTCCGTTAGCATTCGATGCTTATATCGAAAATATTTCTCGGAATAATACAATAGGGTATTTTTTATTCAAAACAAACTTTATTTCGTCCGCGCGCTCTCATGTGTATTTACATCGCATTTTTATGAGTTTCTAAATATTAATAAATACATCTATAACGTACCTATGTGTTTTTGTGTTATAATCTTTTCGGACTTGTTACCTAATGTAAGTATTGGGGGTACGTTTGAACCCAACGCAGGTGCTTAGTGATTATTAGGCTTGGGTGCTGGGATCTATGTGAATCAGTGCTTGGTGAATGGTTCTGATGATAAATATTCAGTTCAGCAATAATTACTAGTTTTACATAAAATAAATTAAACATTTAAGTAAAAGTTTGTAGTCTTATTATAAACACAATATGTACGCACCGGGCATCTTAGGGGTTTTCATTACTATTTAGGTAGTCGAAGTAATTAGTTTTCAGACATATATCTATCTTCATCTTCGTCTACAGACTGCAAGAGAATGCCAATATGCAATAATTCCACCCATTATGTCAAACATTATAAACTACATTATAATATGTACAGATCTACAAAACTGTCATATTATTTATATGCATCTAGTTTTTCTAAATATTTTTGCTATAATAAAATTAATTTACATACACAACATATTACTTGTTTTACCTTGAAGTGAATTAACATTCGTAAATAATACCTAGCTTGTTTAAGAACGTAGTTACTGACGTTCAAGAAAGCAACAAACCTAGAGTAATTTACTATCCTTGTCACTCCTCTACAGTAGGTACTGGTTGGAATAAGTGAGAAAGGGAGCGTTGGCGATGTCAAGTTTACAATGTGACAAATTCAAATTTGGAACTGTTATTTCACTAATTGTTACGCAATTTATAATATTGTTATATTACACGTGACAGTAGTATTCATTTAGTTAATAATGTTTTATGTACATTAGTAGATACATAATAACTCAATGTTTTGTCTAGCTACATTCCTACATATATTCAGGTGGGTTAGAACTACAGGAAAAGTCAAAGGAATAAACTCTGTACACCTATTTTTACGTTCTCAATTTTTACAGTGTGTAATTTTGAGGAGTGTGACTTTAGCGAGAGAATGAGCAAATACGAGACGGTTGGTCGCGTGTTTTAATATTTCGTTCCCACATGCTCATCGTTCCTTTTTACGTATTTAAAATACTTAACAAGAAAGTATAGAAAATCGTGATAAGAGCTAGTCATTATAGTCTTTTTATTAGTTTAGTGATATTTATTGCATGGTGAACTTATAAATATTAGTATTATATCGTAAATGCTAGCTTTTTGGTGGGTTAAATACCTTTAACCTTATATAAAATTCCTTATATATAAAGGATTAGCAAGCTGGAGTGGCAGTGGGCTGGTCACATCTGTCGCAGAAACGATAGCCGTTGGAGCAGACGTGTTCTGGAGTGGAGACCGCGACTTGGCAAACGTAGCGTTGGACGCCCTCCAGCTAGGTGGAGTAACGATATATGCAAAGTGGCTGGCAATGGTTGGATGCGAAGAGCTGAAGATCGAGCTCAGTGGCGTGCTATTGGAGAGGCCTATGTCCAGCAGTGGCCGGGAATAGACTGATGATGATGATGATGAAAGATAAGTAATAAAGGTAAGATAATATTAAATAATATAAATCATATTAATTATAAACGAGAATATACAGGTCCATATAGAATTGGCTTCCAACCTATGTTATTTCCCCGCTGTTTGTCGCGCAACCCCTAAAGAGGCAATCAATGCGCAGTATTTATCGCAGGTATTCACGCTAATGTGCCATTGAGAAAGAAATATACGTGGAAAGGATAAGGTCCTCATTACATGTTCATTATGGAGTATAAATCAGATTCTCCGACCCCACCGCCATTAACATTGCACTTCCATCCCTCCGCCGTATTAATGACAGTATATTTCACGAGTGTAAATGTCCATATATGTATATGTAGTATGTACATATTGTTAATCTGTAATTTTTTCACGTATTTAGTCTATTTAAAATTCGATGTTGTAAGAGGCTCATATTATTAAGTTTGTTTTTTTTTTATTTTATTGCAGTAGAATGATATAGACAGATACAAATGACAATGCCTGGAATTATTAAAATATAGGTTTTATATAATAATATACATGTACATACGTACCTATAATATGTGTGTGTGCGAGCCTGCGTGTTTGTACGTCCGTCAGAAATTGGTCGATTAAGGAATTGATTTTTTTACAATAGTTGTATATAGCCACACATTCCAACTTACCATGTTCTTTAAATTCGATAGAAGGAAATTCTTCAAAATAATAGAGACCTTACGCTTATAAGCACAAAGGTGATAACTGCTTGAACGAATCATAAATAAAAAAATAATACCGCTTCGGTTTCAGTTCCGTAACAATACCCGGTAATAAAGTACTGAGCTGCTTCTTAGCGAAAGTCATCTGAGCATGTATTAGGTTTAGGTATAAAATAGATTTAAGTAATATATCAAAAACTACAAGGATACGTACTGTTATCAGTTTTATGACTAAATTTATCATTATTATACATTCACGCCAGGTCTCATACGGGGTAGGCGGAGCGCACACAGACTGTCAGAGTAATACACAACTCCCAGCTCAATATACTGGCACTTGCTATTAAAAAATCGACAACGTATGTCGCAAACTTTCCAGCTCAACGATTCAGAAATAAACCTTGTCACTCTGTTATACCAATATCATAATGTAATCGACAAATGTAATTCTTTCTGCATTAGTGACCATTGCTTTCCACCTTTACATTCCATCAGCCAAGGCTCAAAACCAAATGCTGGCCGTACTTGTAAACTACGGACTCTTAAAGATGTGACAGTAAATACGAACATCTTGTTGAAATCGTGTTAGAACCTTTTTGTAACTGGATCATTATAGCCAATACTTGCGTGCTACGGCTAGGTACTAATCTTTCTTGGAATTACGGAGTCTCGGAGTCGTCTACCAAGTCGTTGTAGCTAGTGCAAACTAGCGAGGATACTAATAAGTGGCAAATCCGCTTATTCGATTTTTTAAACCGCTTTTCCGCCTTCCACGAGGTTTAATGATTATCATCTAACGAGCAAGTGCTTAATATGCTGTTCGAGGCACGAAAACACGGTTGCTAGTAACCTTCACTAACATCATCCGGCTCACTTCATCAGGCTAACTTCATCCGGCTAACTTCATCCGGCTAACTTCATCCTGTTTACTTTACCAGCTTACTCTATCCGGCTTAACTTTACATATATTTTATAACCTGTAAACGTGCCGAGACAGTAACTGTAAATATGAAATATTTTTTATTAATCTTTTTTTTATTGTAAATGTTAAATGTTGTATATTCATGTTTTTTATTTATTTATTATAAATATGAAATATATTTTATTAATCTTTCGTATTTACATAACCTAATTGGAGAAAACACGTACTCTGGGCGAATGCAAAGACATTAAAAATTTCAGCAAAGCAAAGTATATACTTACGTTATTAATTAAAACCCAAGTTTTGCTAACGTTTCTGCTTTTAACAAGATCTTAATAAATTTAATTTAAGAGAAATTTAGTGTAATTACATTATATAGAGACAGAAACAACATTTGTTTCAATTTACCGACTCTATATCACGAAAGCTACTTCCGCGTAATTTACATAGACGCCGGAAACTACGAAATATAAATTAAAAATGCAAGCAAAAATAACTATGGTACTGTTACAATGCTATATTTTGGATATGTATTCCAAAACAACTTGAGAAAGCACTTCTGTTTGGCAAAAGATTCTCAAGGCTTTATTGTTGACCCATGTTAATAATTTCTAACATGGCAATAAACACTATAAGTGGATAAAATGTTTCTAATGCCACTATAATTTTAAACTACGCTTCAATCAAAGGAGTTAAAGTTGGCCACTAAATTTTAGAAGTTCACAAAACTGTCAAATAACTAACTTGCTGACGATATTCTTACGGTTTAGGGTATTTAGGGGCGCACCAGGAAGCAAGTTTTAATACTTAATAATATAATTCATTGTTAGTATGTATTCTTCTCATCACAACTTCTGTTTCAGACCAAAAGTTTTACTCATATTAATACGTGTGGTTCCAATGTCAGAGACAGGTGTCTTGTCAGAATGAGACTGTTAAGTTAATCGTCAGAATATACCTAATATTCTGTCTGAGAAAATTCATCTATGTCTATGTCCCCCCATAGGTACATAATGTCCCCGGTACATAATACCACCCCGAAAAGTTTCGCTCTGCACTGCGGGGAGACTGTTTAAAATTCCCGAATTGCGCTGCGTACAATAAATTTAAGTCCAGAGAGTCCCAGGCGCAGTAAATTTTGTACTTATTTTCTGCAAATTATTTTTACTAAGTACCCCTTCCAGGCGAACGTTTTTAAAATGTAAAATAAAGCAGGTTTTTATAATACATCACAAGTTCAATGTATGTATATCATTAGCACGAACTTATTAAATTATAACTAATTAATAATAAGCTTTGTTATCATGTCCGTACTAACGTAAGCGTCAAATATCGGAAGTAATTGAATTAATGACAATTAATGATGTATGAATGACCTTTTAATGACAATTAATAAAACCTTTGTTGTGTATTTAATCATCATCTTTTAAAATCGTAGGCAGAATCTAAGACAATCGAGAAATTATTGACGTACATATACTATAACTCGATACTTGGGTGTGTATAGGTATCTTTAATTTTAATTTACTCATGAATTGTAATTTAAATAAAATATTATTATGATTTGAATTATATCAGGAATATAATTTATTAACAGCTATATTACTATTCTTACAGTTATCTATAGCTTTCTAATTTTGATGAAATGATTAATTACGAATTCCTTTCAAAATCATAATTGTAGTTAACAAAGCCAAGCTAGAAAATTTAATATTTGACATATACTAATTCTGAACTAAAATACTATAGCACACTAATTCTTCTATACTTCTAAAATTGGCGAGATGAACGCAGAGCCAGTTATGGTAAAATTTATCACTTACTAGCTCTGAACTAAAATGTTAAACGACAATAAATGAAATTTTCTTACGAGTGGCTATGAGTACACGAGCTCTCAGTGCGACTATCCTCTTGAATGGGATCAGAATGATATCTGTCAAATATCCCGTCCTTCCCATCCTTATCCTCTTTAACGGGCCCTTAAGAGTAGTTAAACAGAGATTTAGTCGGATCTTATACTTGCTTGTTCATTATTTAAGCTGATATATGTTTTATACAACATAAATAAAATTCTCACCCAAGAAGGATCCGCAATTTCGTTTGCTTTGTCGTACACAACAATTAATTATAATTCAATCAAATCTATATATTTTAAACTTTATTCTTCTACTTTTCTTTGTATCTTATCTTTTTAACATCACAATATTTGGTATTCAGTTACAAAGTGACACACGCACAGTATATTGTTGAACTATCCGCTGTTATCATTAAGAATACGTATTCTTATTTTTCTCTTTTTATGACATAACGTAACATTTATATTATACCTACATATCCGTAGAAATCTTTTATTTTCAGTTAAATAAAAACTTTTTTCCACGCAAACAGATATCTCCTTGAACGGGATTAAAGACATATCGGTGAAATAGGACGCTATTTTCCTTTCCATAGCCTCTTCAATGTGCCCAAAAGTGTATTTAACTAGGGATCGAACCTTGAGAGAATGGAACACATTGTGTACTTAGATCTTGAGCTTGTCAATGACATTGGGATTTTAAAACTTTTGTGGGAATTCATTTGAGACTCTTCAATACCACGACGAGCGATGTTTGCTTAGGATTCTAGGATTATATTAGGTTTTTTAACTGAATATATGAAAAATGTGTTTGCTGAGTTTATCAAAATATATATTTTTTCTGGAGCAGTCATTATTTTAAGGTTATTTCAATAACTACAAAATACTTAATCGTTCCGATTTTAAGCCATTATCATCTCGCCGAATGTCTGTTCGTGGTTCACAGTTTTTAATTGTTTCCCACGATAACACTTTCTTTGTCATTAAACAATATTTTCTAGAGTCTAGTTCACTTCCGAAAGACTTTCTTCATCGAAGTGGAAAACAGCAGACGTGAAGACGCTCCGCGATCACGGAATTTATCGTAAAAGTATCGGTAAATTTCGTGTTCAATATTACGTTCTTGTAAATCCATGCAGAAAAATCTACTTTTCCAATACATTTGCTCAGCGGATTATAGTGTTATCAAAATATTCACTTCCATTGTCCTACATAATTCTGTTAGGTAGCTTACAATTTTTATGAAATGCTGCTTCGGCGAAGTTGAAATACTTTAATTTGCATCATAACTTCTCCCCTTCCTCCACTCTAAAAGCAAAATCGAAGTTCTTTATTTTTGTAAAAAAGAACGGAGAACAAAAATAAGATTTAAAATTTCTTTAACTTTACCGCTCAGTGCAAACCCTTTCAACTTTTTTCAAATAACTGAATATTTAAAACGTATTAAATAAAGTATGAACTTTTATAATTTACGAGTTGCTGTAATCACCTGACATTAGTGATCTACATGCCTGGTGGCAAGTTCCATGACATAAGAAAACCGGTGAAATCAATGTTATCTGGATTATCACAGAATACAGATTTATAGACTTCATTTTAGATGACATTTATGTAGATTAATTACACGCATTTAAAAACATAATATATTTGCATTGTAGAGCGCTCAATCGTCACGAGGCACTTACTGCTTCTACATATGCATATGAACAAGCTATGTATGTACATTTCCTCAAAAAAGTTATATCAGCAGAAAATTCTTAAGTAATAAAACGTGCTGACGATAACATGAGCCGAACGCAATTACTTTTTGTACCGATGGTAATCTTCTCAGAACCACGTGAGTTGCACATTTCACTCGCGATAGTAAATGGATTTATAGGAAATTGTTTTTTATAAAGACATGAATCTAGTTTTAAATGTCCTCTTCGTGGTAACCAATATTTTTATTAACAACCAATCTTATTATGTTTTTTCTCAACAAAGTGATAATGTTATGGGTTCGTATGTTTTTTCTATCATCAACATTAACTCTTTTAGTCTTCCACTGCTGAACACGGGTCTGTTAAAATTTTAAGAAAAAATTAAGGTATAAATAATTTATTGAGTGTTGATGCTTCATATTATCGTAGGACCGGCTTAGAAACTTTGCACTAAATCACTGTGAAATTTAAATCTATAGTTAACATAGTTTTTATCTTACTTTATATAATAAAATGGCGAATTGAATTGTAGACTCGGAAGATGACTTAGATCTAATGAAATCCACGGAACAAGATGGAATTTTGAAAAGAATGGCCAACTACACTTTCGTGGCTCTGATTGAGTGAGAGACTTTATTCACGTCATTAAATAAAATCAAAATTACGTTGTGACAACAATTTTTTATTAGTAATAGGTTCATTATGTGTGGCCTGGAAAGGAATTTAGGAGACCAATGTCTTAAGAAATTGAGGACTTTTGAAAAACTGTCATAATGCAACACGAACCCAAAGTCAACTCTCTATCCCCTAAAAAAGTGCTCAGATACGGTCACAAAGAGATTTTCATTGCCAATGACTTTGTTTATTATCAGTAACGTAAGTTATACGAAATATCGTTTATTGAGTTTCGTCTTATGTTTTAGTGCTAGAATGACATTACCAATTTTTATATAAAGTTCGAAATTTACGTTGCTGAATTTAAATGTTAAAAGAATTATGTATTCTCTTACAGTATACTTTTCACAGACGGCTCCTCAAGGATATGCACTGGGACCATAATTCATGACAATGTTGTTATCACGGCGGGGCACTGCTTGTTGGTATTACCGATCAGATCGTCATTATTATTATTATTATTCTTATCGTTATCATCGTTACCATCATTATCACAGTTAGCCTGTCTCAGTCTACAGCTGAGACTATACTTCTTCTAGTGACAGCGATCACGCCCTGCACTCAGCTTGCTTCAGCTTACTGCCTTAAGTTTTTCTATACACCCTCTCCCAAGATTATTAATGTGACAGTTGCTATTGAAAACGTCATTAAATTTTAGGTATCTGTTGTTAATTGAATCTGAATTTTGAATTAAAATGTAAGAAACAAAACTGACGGTTCTGTAAAAAAAATTGGTATTTACTTTTAAAAAATCGTTAAAATATATTGCATCGCAAGCCACATGCAACATATATTAGTAAATGTATGCATAAATTCAAACTAAATTATGCACATACAATATATTTCATGAACATCATTCATCATTATTCTTCCTTTATCTTTAGCATTTATTCTACTTTTAAATTTTTCACTTCTATCCAAAAACCTTTAATATCAGTTTATATGTTATGCTAATTATATTCTTTTCTAGCTTATATTGCCAAACTTTAAAGATTTTACAAGTTAAAAGTTTTAATTTATATTGTATTCATTTTAGCTGTAACAGTAACAATAAATATATCCTGCCCGAGTTAACGGCGTCATTCGTAGTCATAGGTAGGAAAAAGATGTTTGAAGCGGGCTATGAGCAATATCTTCCAATTGAGAGGATCGTAAGCCATCCCACGTTTAGAGGTTGGACTGCAGATATTGCTTTGGTCTACACCTTTGCGGGGATGATGTCAGATAAGCCCGGTACTGTAATGCCCCTCGCTGGAGAGAAAGTATCCACGAGTTATCATTCTAACGTTACCATTTTGAGTTGGGGCCATTGCGAAGAAAATCAAGTGAGTTGAAATAATTTAAGCTGTTAATAACATCTGTAGCGTGCTATTGGAGAGGCAGATGACCAGAAGGAGACAAAAGTAGGCTGATGACTATGAATAACATCAACAGATGAAAAATATCTATGTCCAATGATTATCTCGTATTCTGAAGAGGTTATTTTATCAAATTAATTAAATCAAATTTTTGTTATGTTTGTTGATGAATTGATAACAAAATATTATTTTGCTACATATTACGTGGTATGCTAACATGAATAAAGCCAGACAATTTTCGGTGTACAAGTTCGTCTGATTTAATATGAAAGAGAGCTAAACCGGCTTCTAATAATACTGCCTGAAATAACACAGTCCAGCCACTGAATAGATAAGCACTTGAATTATAATTGTATTCGTGCGCGTGATAAGAACTTCATGTTTCTATAATAGATTTAGCGTCGAAGCCATTGTGTTTATAACTACAACTTATAATTAATCCTCTTTATGCAACAGAATCTAAAGAGTTTATATGAAATTTGTGGTCGAGCAGTCAAAATTCAGCTGTAATTACATTTTAAATTTGAACGTTGAAGATTATTACATCTAATAGTGGGCATAATAAAATAATTATATACTCTATACCTACCACTATTTGGGACACAATTTTCCTTTTCGTATTAAAAATTAAAACACGTGTTTCCGTTACAGTCACAAAAAAGCCAAGATTGGAAAAAACGTTCAGTGTTATATACGGAGCAAGCGAAATCTTTTGAAACCAGTACTGAAGAAGAAACGGTTATTAATCTTATATTGTTTTCTTCAGTATCATTATGCACTCTTCTGCGACATTCAAACCCCTTATCCTCAATATTATGTATAACATAATCATCATCATCATCTTCCTATATCAGTCCACTGCTGGACATAGGCCTCCCC